>JAOXOE010026587.1:0-21243 GCA_028565055.1 Phoeniculus purpureus
CCAGGCTGTCCTTCAACACCTCCAGGGATGGGGACTCCACCACTGCCCTGGGCAGTCCAGTCCAGGCTCTGAGCACCGTTTCCATGAAGAAGAGCTTCCTGACATCCAACCTAACCCTGCCCTGGCAGCTTCAGATTCTGCACTCTGGTCCTGGTGCTAGTTGCCTGGAGGAAGAGCCCAACCCCCAGCTGAGAGTCGTAGAGAGGGAGAAGGTCCCTCCTGAGTCTCCTCCAGGCTAAACAACAGAGGAGGTGTTGAAGGAGGCCAGTCCTTTGCCCAGGGTCTGTCTCATCCCTGTTCCCAGTGTCTGCACAAGGTCCATCAGTGCCTCAGGACATGGGCTGGGGCTTAGGTAAACACCCAGTGCTGGGCTGGTTTGACCTTCCATCTTCTCCCTTCTCATTTGGTAGCCCATCCTTCACTTGCCAGGTGGTGGCTCCAGCAGGGACAAGATACCCAGCAGGGTGTTGTCTCTCTGATGCTCACGGCAGAGGGGTGCAGGATCACCCCGACGTTGGTGCCAGCTCTGTCTGCGCCCAGCGCTGCTGATTGTGAATTAACTCGCAGTGGATGATTTGTCTTCACGCATCAGGTTCCCTTCCTGCCGACAGTACCGGCTGCTTTCGTGTGTCATCAAAGCAAGGGGCTTTCTGCAGTCTCCTGCAAGCCCACACCTTCTGCTCAGGGATTTTTGTAGGTCCCATGTCCCAGAGCGGTGCCTCAGCGGAGGAAGCAGCGCACTGTGGAGTGGCTGGTGGCTCAGCTTGTGCTCTCCTGCGTTATTTGCTTTCCTTTGGTGTTCTCACCGTGGCTGTGCTCAGCCCTTGAGGCTCCCGTGAGGGCTTGGTGCTGGCTGTGGATATGAGTATCTGGACGCTGCTTGAGTGAGGAACCTGCTCTCGTAGGCTCTCCCTTTCCTTTTGGGGAAAAAGAACAAGATTTAACTCAGCGTCATGCTGTGAGGCTGCCTGTGTGTCTGTGGGGTTGTCACTGCCATGTCCCTCCTGATGGGGCATCCACCAGCACAGGGAACCACAAGTACTGGCTCACTGAAGGGGGCAGAAATGATGAGAGGTCTTCCTTCAAACAGGGGGAGTGGGGAGGCAGAGGGAGCCTTGGAGCTGCAGGTTCCTGCCCCAGTGCAGCCCCCAGCCTTGGCTCAGCAGCAAACCTTGGAAGTTCCCCCTGGTGTTTAGGGTGATCCTCAAGCCCCCCCAGGTATCAGCTTTGTGCCGGCTGTTCTGCAGAGCCCATCATGGCTGGTGCTCCCAGACCCTGTCCCCAGTGACTGTGGACCCCTTATCATAGAGTGGTTTGGACCTTTAAGGTCATCAAGTCCAATCACTGTCCTGCTGTAGAGGTGTCTGCTCTTGCCTGGAAGCAAGCCTTAAACTGGGGGAGCTGGCCAGCTGCTTTCTTGAAGAAGTGAGATCCTTGTCCCTGGTTTGGGGTCACATCAGCTCCCTTTGCCTTTGCACGAGCAGTTGATCTGCTTTATTGTGGGTCCAGGCACTCCGTGCATCACCCTTCATGCAGGGCCCTCTTCTCCCTCCCAGGCTGTGGCTGAGGCACAGAAGGCTGTGGCTTTTCCTCCTTCCAAGCCCTCCCTAAGCCCCAGCACTAATGGTCTGTGTGCTGGGGCTCCCAGTTGCTCCCTGACACCCAGGACAGGCAGAGCAGAGCCACCCAGTCTGCTGACCAGCAGTTGTGGGAAAATAAGAAGGTGGGATGTGAAATCACAGGATCACAGAACCATTCAGATTGGAAAAGACCCCTGGAATCATCAAGTCCAACCATCAACCCTACTCCACAAGGTCACCCCTAAACCAGATCCCCCAACACCACATCCGAGCATCTTTTAAACACATCCAGGGATGAGACCTCAGCCCCCACCGTGGTCAGCCCATCCCAGGGCCTGACCACTCTCTCTGGAAAGAATTTCCTCCTGATGGCCAGTCTGACCCTCCCCTGGTGAAGCTGGAAGCTCTTCCCTCTAGTTCTGTTCTTCCCTGTGAGAAGGGCCCAGCACCAACATCTCCACAGGGTCCTTTCAGAGAGCTGTAGAGAGGGATGAGGTCTCCCCTCAGCCTCCTCTTCCTCACACTAAACAGCCCCAACTCTCCATCTCTCCCCATCAGATGGATTCTCCAGGCCCATCCCCAGCTTCATTGCCCTCCTCTGCACTCGCTCCAGCCCCTTGATGTCTCCCTTGGACTGAGGTGCCCTAAGCTGGACGCAATACTGAAGGTGCTGTACTCACCCCATCATACTGGGGTGACTGGGGGTAATCCAGTTTACTTACTGGATCTTGCACCCAGCAAGAGGGAAACTGGTTGCCTGTTGTGTTGGGTTGTTGAGCTGCAAAATGGAGTATCTGGGAGACCTCTACAAGATTTTGCATGAACTTAAAATCGTTCCCACTTGATTTCTCCCCCCACCTCTACCCATATTTTCCTCCAAAAACTTCTTTTCATCTTTACTTAGAAATAAAAGCACCAACTCCCTTCTCCTTAAAGTCTTTTGCCAGCACCAGCTGGGGGGTTTTTGCAAGAACTCCTCTACGGTTTCAATCAGAGCAGGAGAAAACCCCAGCGCAAAACTTGTTTTCCCTGGAACAAGTTGGATCTCAGCCTCTGCCGAGTGCAGGCGCTGCCATTCATCGCTGTCTTGTCCTCCCAGGAGGACGCTGCCTGTCCTGGCTCACTCATGGGGAGGGTCTCACGAGGGGAACTGGCACCCCAACCCACCCAGAAGTTGTTAAACCTGGAGGCTGGGTTTGGGTTGGCTGGTCCTGCCGGAGCAATAATCCTGGTGACTCGGAGCTTCTCCATTATTCATGGTTTCCAGCGTCACGCTCTCTCTTCCAGGGCCCCTTGCACAAGGGCTGCTGCTATTTCTGATGGTAAATAACAATTTTGCATTATTTATGATGAGATTTTTACAACTGCTGATATTACAGCGGCTGCCAGAGCGCCGGGGACATCGGCACCGCTCGCTGCCGTTGTTTCTTTGTCCCTTACGATGCAGCCCTCTCCTTCTTTGCGTGATGATGATGATGATGATGAGCCCATCATGCCGTGATGGAATAAGTAAACGGATGGCTTGGGTTGCTGGGGTCGGACCTGAGATGAACCAGGAGTTGGATGTGGGACAGGACCCTGGCTTGTGGTTCAATTCAGAGAATTGTGGGCAGGGAGACCTTGCACTGGAGCAGGATGCTCCAAGCCCCATCCAACCTGGCCTTGAACGCTTCCAGGGGTGATGGAGCAGCCACAACCTCCCTGGGCAGCCTGTTCCAGTGCCTCAGCACCCTCACAGGGAGGGATTTCTTCTTCCTAAGATCACTGTGCGTGCTTATGTGGCCCCTAGCTGTGCCCTGCAGGGATGTGGGGAGCTGCTGCTGGCGGTGAGGGGCTAGATCAGAGGTTCACAGCGTGGCGGCGGGGTGTCTGCATGCTTCGCTTCCCTCCCTGCTCACAGCCCGAGATCCAAAGGGCAGCACTGCTCTCTCGAGGCTCAAACAGAGCAGGTTCCAGAGCAAATTGTGATGCAGCTGGTCCTGTGGCTCCCACTTGCTGCCTTTGGTGTCACAGGGAGAAGGGAGTTACTGGTGCCTGCAGCAGCGTGAGCAGTATGAATTTGGGCAGCCGGCTGCTAGCTGCCATCCACCTTCTTCTTTGCCTGCAGTGACCCAGCAGTGGGACCTGGGCAGCTCCCAGCACCCTGTCTTAGGGCCAAACCCAAGTCTCTGGATGATGGGTGCTGGCTCTGCATCCTTCAACCCCTGCTGAGCCAGGCAGAAAATCACTCCTTGGCAGGGCAGCCCGTCCTTGTGTCCCTTAGCCCCTGGCTGAGCTGCTCCCCACCTCCCTGCGCTGCCGTATCCTGTCCCCCTTCCACCATCCAGCCCATCCCCGCCTCAGCAGCTCCTCCGTGCTCCTCCGTGAGTTCATTTCTCTCAGCACCGCAGTGGCACGAGGGGTTTCATTGAGCGCAGCCTGGCAGTGGAGAGCAGCGTGAGTGGAAGGACCGGCCCGTCTACTTAAGTTTTGCCTTTGCAGCCTGTCTGGAGAGCAGCAGCTCTTAAAATACCCTGCAAAGCCAAGCCCTGAGGGGCAGGCAGGCTCACGGCGACAGAGCACTGAGGTACTGGCCACCAACCCATTGCTTTGGGCCACCAACCAGGCAGGAGTTGGGATCTGTGGAACACGTTGCCATGGAGCCAAGAAACAGGATTGAATCCAATTAGGTGGCTGTTGGAAAACAGAGTGAAAGGTAAACAGCAGCAAGTTGTGTTTCTCCTCCTTCCTCCTGCAGATCTTCTCCATCGTGGTGTTTGGCTCCATCGTCAACGAGTGCTACGTGAACAAGGACAGCCAGGACCCGGAGCTGCACTGCATCTTCAACGAGAACGAGAGCGCCTGCGGCTACGGCATCGCCGTTGGCATCATCGCCTTCTTCGGCTGCGTCTTCTTCCTCGTGGTGGACCTCTACTTCCAGCAGATCAGCAGCGTGAAGGACCGCAAACGGGCTGTGCTGCTGGACCTCGGCTTTTCAGGTATGTCCCTGCCTCTGCTGTGCTTGCGAAGGTCCCGTGGGCAGCGCGGGCTTCCTGCTGTGCCCTGCGGCTCCGCAGCCGAGCCTCTCTCCTCCCCTCATCAGGGAGAACAGGGCTGGCACAGGGCTCGTCCCAGCCAGCCAGGAGCAGTGAGGAAGCCACAGTGTGGTGGCTTGGGGACAGCGGGGTGTCCCACATGGCTGGGTCACTTCTGCCAGCAGAGCTGTTCTCTAGAGGAGCAGGGTTGGGTGAGGTCAGACGGGGAAGTGAGGCTCGGTGGTCGCATCCCCGAGACCAGACAGGGCGTTTTCAGCTTCCCACGTCCTGGTTCTGGCTCCAGCGAACGTCGCTTCGTCGGGGCAGTGAGGTTTGGAGCGGAGCAGAGCCTCACTTCTGCACGCTGCTGGCATCACAGAGCCACTGAGTTGGTGGCACTGGGAAAGACCTTTAAGCTTGCTGAGTCCAACCATGATCTCATTCATGCCAGGGCCTCACTGTCCCTCACCCTGCAGCTCCACGGCTCTGCAACTCTTCCAGGGACCAGGACTCCCCTCTTTGCCCTGGGCAACCTGGGAACCCTTGTGGGGAAGAAATTGCTTCTCAGGGCCAACTTCAACCTCCCCTGGGGCAACTTGAGGCTGTTACTTCATAGAAGAGACCAACCCCCATCAGGCTCCAGGCAACTTCAGGGAGTTGTGGAGAGTCTCCCTTAGGTCTCCCTAAGCCTCTTTTTCTCCAGGTAGACTCCCCCAGTTGCTCAGAAGTTCTCCAGCCCCTTCTCCTTGTTCTCTAGCCTGTTCTCTGGGCACACTGCAGCCCCTCAGTGTCCTTGTGGCAGGGAGCAAGTGGCCCAGACTGACCCCAGGAATTGAGGTGGGGCCTCCCCAGTGCCCAGTACAGGAGGACAATCCCTGCCCTGGTCTCACTGGCCGCCCCACTGCTGACAGAAGCTGGGAGCTGTTGACCTTTCTGGCTGCCTGGGCACACGCTGGCTCCTCTTCAGCTGCTCTTGATGAACCCCCCACTCCATCCAGCCTGTCCAGACCCTGCCCTGCCTCCAGGACTGTGGTGTGCGGGTGGCTCTGAGGTTCCCAGGGACTGGCACTGTTCTTCTGCACCATCTTTACCCCCTTTACCTGGGGCTCTTTGATGTGAACATAAGCAGGAAGGATGCCTTGAGCTGGGACAGACCGTCGTCCACTCGCCTGCTGTGGTTGTTGCTTGGCTGAGTTCGCAGCCAATATTCTCCATGTCCAGGCTCTGAAGTCTGCAGGTGATTTATCCAGCACAAGCATCACTGATGGCTTTCTGGTCCCAAATGAAACCATCCGTCATCACCTCCCCGCGCTCGCCGTCGTTAAGGATGTTCTCTCCTTGCTGGAAAGTTTATTTCCACGCTGCTAGCGCAGCAGCGGCCAGCCCTCGTTAGGTGATATTTACAGCCCCTTCCGTGAGGCTCGGTGCCCTCAACCCTCTGATTCAAACAGAAGGGGAGCATCCATCGCATCCTTCTTCAGGCTGATCCTCCCTGCTGCCACCTCATCGTGGCCGTTCTCTCCCCTGCCAGGCGTCTGTGAAATGGCCCTGCCCTCCATCTCTGCCTTGTTTGCCTTGTGCACATTCATGGGGTGCAGCGGGGAGCTGAGCACAGAGTTCTGCCCCCACAGCCTCTGCCGCTTGTTTCACCTTCATTTCTCTGCAGTTCCAGCTGCTCCAAGCCTTTCTTCCAGCCCTGCTGCCATCGCTTCTGCACCCACTCCAGGATGGGATTCTTGAGCTCCTCTTGCGGCTCATCCTCTCTCTCTCTCTCTCCCCCTCCCTGGAATGTGAACACCAGGACTGCACTGGGAATTAACAGGGCTCTGAGGGTGCCCTGCAAACAGGGCACTGGACTGGGGGTGGGAGAAGCAGGTCACTTGTGGCCCTTTGCCTGGGTCACCCAGGGCCCCGATGCGACTGCCAACAAAGCAGATGTCAGGTGGCAGTTGCTGTATCTTGGGTTAATCAAAGGGTTAACGCACATCTTGAAGGAAGGAGGACTTGGACAGCAGAGCCACCATGTCCTTGGGAGGTAATGCTGGGGTCAGGCAAGGTGCAGGCAGGGCCACCGCGCTGTGCAAATGGTGTTTGTGACTTTCTCTTCCATAGAATCAGGATGTCAGGGGTTGGGAGGGGTCTGTGAAGATCATCGAGTCCAACCCCTTTGCCAGAGCAGGACCAAGACTAGGGCAGCTCTGGAAAGGCTCCAAAGGAGACTCCACAACCTCCCTGGGCAGCCTGTTCCAGGGCTCTGTCACCCTCACAGTAAAGAAGCTCTTCCTCACGTTGAGGTGGAACCTCCTGTGCTCGAGCTGGAACCCAGTGCCCCTCGTCCTGTCCCAGGGCACAGGGGACAAGAGGTTGTGGCTGCCTTGTTGACACCCAGCCCTCACGGATTTACAAACATTAATGAGACCCCGTCTCAGTCTTCTCCACTCCAGACTAAAAAGGTCTCTCAGCCTTTCCTCATAAGGCAGCTGCTCTGGTCCCTTCGTCATCCTCGTAGCCCTCCGTTGGACTCTCTCAAGTAGATCTCTGTCCCTCCTGAACTGGGGAGCCCAGAGCTGGACGCACTACTCCGGGTGAGGTCTCCCAGCTGCTCCTGTAGCCGTGTGCTTGCTGGGCACCAGGCTCTCACTGTGGCTCTAACACATCCTCTCTGGTGTTTGCTCTCTGGTGTCGGTCGATCCTAAACCAATAATTATCTGCTGGCTCTGGCGGTGCCTCCTGGCGCTCTCCTTTCCCTCAGCGTGCTGCAGCGTCTGGAGCTGCCACCTCGCCTCTGTCCAGCTGCAGTTCCATGGGCGGCTCAGCCTCTTCACCAGGTTTTAAAACCCCTGGAGAGCGACAGACCAGCCGGCAATACACTGGGGGGCCGGCTGCAGGCACTGCCACCCACTCCGCGGAGCCAGGACTGTGCTGGGCTCTGAGTCATGCTGTCGAGTGCAAAGTCGCATCCCAGAGGAGCACTGCTGGCAGCTGGCGAGCAGGACCACAGATGAAAACAAGAGCTGCTGCAGAAACCAAACCAGTTCCCATCGAGCTCCCTGGGATCCGATCTCACCGGCAGGCGGGTGTCAGTCCTCCAGGCTCCGGCAACGCCTGTTTCTGGAGGTGCTTTCGGTGCCTCACCCCGTCTCTGCCCGTTAGCAGCGATACCAGGGTACTGGAGGGAATCTTCCTTCTCCTCAGGGATCCAGGCAAAGCTGGATCTGAAAAACCTCTGGGAAGGCCACCCGGGTGGCAGCAGAAGCGATCCCAGCTGGGTGTTTCTGGCTGGGAAGGGGTTTCTCACTGGGAAGGTCAGCAGCTCCTGCATTCTCAGTGCTGCAGAGGCAGCCGGTAGCTGCTGCAATACCCAGCGCAGCCAGTGCAGGTTCAGAGATGCCCAGTGATGTCATTTTAACTCCCAAAACCCCTCAGAGGACACCAGCAGTCGATGGGTTTTTGTGGCACTGGTTGCTGGGCAGCTCCTGTCTTGTGCCTGCTGAGGACTGGGTGAAGGATGATCCACACTGGGTTGGGAGTTACTCAAACAGTCCTGAACAAGTTCCCCCTCTGACACAGCCCGGTCCTGTTGGAGACCCAACCCCTCAATGTCCCTTGGTGCCACCCCTGCATGGCCCCAGAGCTTTGTCCCTCAGCACCCCACTGCTCCCCATGTAGCAGCTCTGAATTAACCCAGTGGTTGCTGCTCTCGGCGTTTCATCTCTGCTCTTTTGAGTTCCAGACACCGCTGGCTGCAGGGAGCTGTGGGGCTGAGTGAGAAGCTCTGGGCTGAGGAGTGCAAATTGTGCATTAAATGTTGAACTAAAGGTGAGAGAGGAGGGTGCACGTGTGGATTTCACACCCTGCTTCATGGGAAGCAGCAGCTCTCCTTCCACCGCACGCTCGTCCTTGCTTCTTGGCTGTTTGCTGAGCTCCTTGGCACCAGCCAGTGCTGCTGGCTGCTGATTGAATTAGGGGAGCTGCATGCCTATCTTGCTCAGCCAGCTTTGGTTCCAGGAAGGAGTAATCACCAGAGTGTTTTGACTCAATCCCACAGAGCCCAGAGAGGCTGAGAGCCAGAGCGCAGTGAGGAGGGGGCAGCAGGGATGGGCAGAGCTCTCTCACGTGAAGCCCAGATGTCTCTCAGCTCCACGGGCAGCCCTGCCATGGCCCTGTTGTGGGCACAGCACACGATGAGCACTTGCTCACTGCGCTGCTGGCCCAGGGTCATGGAATCACAGAGTTGTGTAGGTTGGAAAAGACCTTTAATGTCATCGAGTCCAACCATCAACCCAGCTGTCCCAAACCCCCTGCTAAACCATGGCTCTAAGCTCCAGATCTCCACAACTATGAAACATGTCACCTAGACTTGGTCTAGGGGATCCTGCTGTGGCAGAGGGATTGGACTGGATGATCTTTCGAGGTCCCTTCCAATCCCTAATCATTCTATGATTCTAAGTCCAGGGATGTCACTCGTGATCCCGGTGTTGGAAGCAGGGGTTGGTCTCAGCCTGTTAGTTCTCCTGGGTGACTGTTCCTTGCTGTCTAGGCTCTTCAGCTGTGTCCTTGGGTAGAACCACATCCAGAGGGGATGTGCTGTCCCTGCAAAGTTTTTGAGATCAGATGGAGCTGTGGGTGAGCTGCCCAGGGGGTTGTGGAGTCTCCTTCTCTGGAGAAGTTTCAAACCCTCCTGGCCATGTTCCTGTGTGACTGGATGTAGGGGATCCTGCTGTGGCAGGGGGATTGGACTGGATGATCTTTTGAGGTCTCTTCCAATCCTGAATGTTCTGGGATTCTGCCACTGAAAAACTGCTGTGTGACATCTGAAAACCAGGCGAGCGGCCAGAATTCAGGGCTGGATCAGCAGCCCTGCTAGAGCAAAACAGGCAAAGCCACGACTCCATCACTCACCATTTCGTTCCATCCCTTGTCTTACTTTACACTGCCATTTGTCATGTAAATCAGAGGCCTAGGAAGAGACACCAGAGACTGGTTTCCACCGCCTTCTCAACGTCTGGATTTCCATTTCCTTATTTAAGTCTGGAAAATACGAGTTCTGGTCATTAGAGATGTGGAAAGTATCTAAGTCCCAGGAGCCGTACAGTGATTTTCCGGTACGAGATCACCCTTCTCTCTCGCAGTACCTGAACCACAGCTGCAGGACACTGTAACAAGGACAAGGAGAAGACTCATCAATTGATACCATTTGAAATGCTAAGGCTGGCAGAGCAAAGCTCAGCGCCAGGGGAAATGGAAGACTCCAGTCAACAAGAGATATGAACGTTACGCTCTCAAATGCGCTCCTAAGCATCCCCAGGTCTTCCAGAACATCATTCATCTCATCTCCAAAATGTTAACTTCTTCCCCACAAAGTTCAGTGGGGAAACTCTTCTCCTCCCTCACTCCCCCTCTGGCTGCTTCAGTTCTACCAGGAGGAAGAACCAGTCCTGGCCGATATCTTTAGTACAATGAGAATTATTGAGAAATCTGGTCTCACGCTGCTCGTGTTTTCTTTCTGCCTTTTCATAACCATCTGCTCTCTGCAGTGTCTGCTGCTCTCTTTCCCTGTTCGGTCCCAACAACGGCGCTCAGGTTCCTGTTAATTACAAACAGGGGCAGTATGGTGGCGGCTTCCCCACAACACTGCACCTTCTTCCAGACTTTTGTGATGCTCCTCTCTTTCCCCCATCTGCCCAGGAGGCATTAACCATTAACTTACACCTACTACTAATTATTAAGTTACACTTAATGTTTAGTTTAACCAGCTGGTTCTTACGGATTTCCCTCAGCTGAGTATTTCCTCCCTGATTTTCATCCTGCGCCCTGAAAGCTAATTTACAAGATCACAGAATAATGCCAGTTGGAAGGGATGTCCCAGATCACTGAGGCCAACCATCCTCACAACAAAAAAACCCCTAAATACCTGATTGATCCACAAACACAAATGAACCCCCTACAGGGGTGAACCTCCTACACAAAGGAACCCCCTACATGGGAGAAAAGGCGGCTCTGGGGGCACCTTCCTCTGACCTTCCAGTACCTGAGTGGGGATGACATGAAGGCAGGGGAAGGTCTTTTCAAGAGGGTTTGTACAGATAGGACAAGGAGAAGTGGGTTCAAGCTGGGAAAGGAGAGGTTTAGGCTGGATATTAGAAAAAAAGCTCTTCTCTGTGAGGGTGGTTGATGGCCCGAATGGGCTGCCCAGGTAGGTGGTGGGGGCCCCATCCCTGGAGTCATCTAAGATAGGGCTTGATGAGGCTCTGAGCAGCCTGACCTAGGTGGAACTCTGGAGGTCCCTTCCAGCCTAAAACTTTTCACGGTTCTATGCCTGCCCCTACAGCAGGGCATGAAGCACAGAATCACAGAACATTAGGGACTGGAAGGGACCTCGAAAGATCATCTAGGTCAGCAGCAAGACACAGACTCAATTTCTGCTTCTTACTTGTGTCCCTTATCCTTTCCTCTACAGAGCCTGGTTTCTTGTAAGGTTCTCACATTATGCCCTTCTCAGGGCTCAGAAGTAAATGAAAACAAGAAGCTGAAAAATCACTCCCTGTAGAAGTTGCCAAGTTCACCTCTTCCCCTGCAACTTGTGTCTCTGATTTGTTCTTTTCCATTTGCAAGTCAGAGCTAAAGCCTCAAGTGATCTGAGCTACTGAAGCTCTAGACTAGTCCTAAGAGCTGGCTTGTTCTGCGGCACTGGAGCGGGTGGTTGTACAGTGAAGAACTGCATTTCCACACTGATCCCGTAGTGCTCTGGGAGGCTCAGATCCTCCCTGTGTGTTTAATTCCATCCCAATTCCATGCAGCTCTGCCTCATCACGGAATAGATGCTCCGTGCAGAACGACCTTCATTTTGTTTCCATTGATTGCAGCCCTTCGGTGCCTCAGCCAGGCTCTGTTCATTTTACAAGGGACTATTTAGAGGGCCAAGTGGCAATTTGGATGATTCTTTTTTCCCTGCCTGCCAGCTGCCAACTGCAGGTTCCACAGACTTTGTTCCCCGCAGTCTGTAGCGGAAAGTGCACATAAACAGGCGACGGTGAGGAGGAGGAGAAATTCTGCCATCTGGCAAGTAACTCGCCCACCACCGCTCCCAGACGGATTCCACTACGTGACAATACAGAATTCCAAACCCTGTACCTCAGCCCTCGGAATTAACTAGCCCTGGGAAAGCGGCTCTCACTGATCGCTCCCCTAAGTAAATCAGAGACGTTCTGGGGTGGGCTGGTAAGTGAGGATGGCCCATGGCTGGAGAGGGAAGAGACATCATAGACTCACAGAACATTAGGGACTGGAAGGGACCTCAAGAGATCTTCCAGTCCAATCCCCCTACCACAGCAGGATCCTCTACATCCAGTTGCACATGAATGTGGCCAGGCGGGTCTGAAACGTCTCCAGAGACGGGGACTTGGGTGCTCACGCGCTCCTCTCTGCATGGCACTGAAGATCAACACAGAGGCTGTTTGGGCAAGAGGAGGATGCCTCTGAGTTCCCTACAACTAAACAAGGACACCAGGAAGACCCCAGCGTGACTGCTGGCAATGCGGGGCTGAGCTGCCCATCACAACAAGGGGCCGACTGACGGGGCTGCAGTGAAACTGGGGCCAAACCAGAGGCTCATTCCACCACCCCAGGGGTTCAGATCTTGTGAGCAGGGCAACATCCAGAGTCGGTGTGTAGGATCTGGTGGAATAAAGCAGAAAGCGCCGTGCAAAGCAAGACAAGCTGATCTATTTTTACACTTCCCCCATTAAATAACCAGCAACAGCTCTGCACCATTAAGACATTCATTTGCTTCTGCTCCCTTTGGAAAGTGCCAGCCACTAACAGAGTGAAGAGGCAGCAGTGAGAAGTGTCAGTGGCCCTGCTATTTCTAAGCCAGACTGATTTGTTTTGATAGCAGACTGTTTACCGTGCTGTGGTAATATTCTTTATGGCCACGTTCAACCCAGAGCCGCTAATCTGAAGTGACATCACATTAAGGTCCAATTCAAACTTGTGCCATTACAGAGCAGAGCCGGACAGTTTTAAAAGAAGATGGTTTGACAGAGGTTTACTGATGAGTGACCCTACCTTCAGCTCATTTGAGAAAGAAAATGGATCCAGTTTAAAAACTAAATTGGCTTTCGTGGCTCTGTATGATACACACAAAGGGCACGGCGGGTGTGCCAGCAGAGAGGGATCTGGGGGTTCTGATTGACAGGCAGCTGAATCTGACCCAGCAGGGTACCCAGGTGGCCAAGAAGGCCAGTGGCATCCTGGTCTGGATCAGAAACTGTGTGTCCAGCAGGAGTAGGGAGGGGATTGTCCCCCTGGACTCAGCACTGGGGAGGCTGCATCTTGAGTACTGGGTCCAGTTCTGGGCACCTCAGGACAAAAGAGACATTGAGGGGCTGGAGTGAGGGCAGAGGAGGGTTATGAAGCTGGGGAAGGGCCTGGAGAATCAGTGTGATGAGGAGAGATGGAGAGAGTTGGGGTTGTTTAGTTGGAGGAAGAGGAGGCTGAAGGGAGACCTCATCGCTCTCTACAGCTCTCTGAAAGGACACTATAGAGATGTTGGTGCTGGTCTCTTCTCACAGGTCAGTAGTGACAGAAGCAGAGGGAAGGGCTTCAAGTGCCACCAGGGGAGGGTTAGACTGGCCATCAGGAAGAAATTCTTCCTGCAGAGAGTGGTCAGGCCCTGGACTGGGCTGCCCAGGGTGGGGGTTGAGTCCCCATCCCTGGATGTGTTGAGAAGCCCCTTAGATGTGGTGTTGGGGGATGTGGTTTAGGAGTGACCTTGTAGAGTAGGGTTCATGGCTGGACTCGATCCCAGGAGTCTTTCACAACCTGAACGAGTCTGTGACTCTATGAAAGGCGTGTGTAACGCACAATGGACTGTGTAGAGCAGCTACCCCCCATCAGTAGGCAAACCTGGAAATGCTGCTGCCTCTTGTTAAATTGATCCTTATTGGATTTGTGCCATCATCAGCCTTTTGGACTGCAAATCCCTCTGCTATGGCTGTGTTTTCTGTATTTTCTGCTAAGAAGAAATCCACTGCCCGAAGAACCCAGACTCTTTGGAATTCATAACTTATTAGCCCTTCCTTTAAAGGGCTTTAAGCTAATTAAGCATTTCAATTAATAATCCTTCTCCATCTCGGAGACTCGCCCATAATTTGAAAACACATGAAAATGAATGGTGGGGTTTTTTTAACAGAAGTTGCTAATTAAGTACAAGAAGGTTTCCAGCCAGAACTAACGAAGGCTGTTGTAACCTACAAGTTGGAACAGGACCATGTGGCTGAGAACGTCCTATGATGAGAGAAGATCCCAAACCTACATTCTACAGTCCTTGACCACTCCACAAGCTCCTGGAGTTTTGATCGTGGTGGGTGTCTTTGATCGCTCTTCTAGGGAAACTCAAATATCCTCAGTTCAAGCTGGGAGGGTTTGAAAAGGCAGATCCAAGTGAAGCAGCTCGAGCCCTTCTTTGTTGATGCTGCCTTTTCAGCAGCTCTGTCCTTTACCGATCAAGGTCTTCCCTACCTTTGAGGGCCACCTCTAACACCCTGCAGAAATGTCACAGCTCTCTGAAAAACCCAAGAGGATAAATGAATAAATAACCCAATACACGGGAGTAGGCGAAAAATTATCCAACAACCAGCAGAATGGGTGTCTTAGTCCTGACATTTCCCACACTAGACCCACTCAGCTTTGAGGGTTTTTTTGTCAGGCTCTGTATTTGATGAATAATGAACCAGCTACAATTACAGACTTTCCTGTAGGCTTCAAAAAGTTGCTGATATGAACCTTTTAACTCTCCTTCACAGTCACACAGAATAAAAACTTCAGCTGCCAATAGTAATTGTCTTTCCCTCCTTCACCTGCATCTGTCACAACTTTTAAGAGGGTTTCTATGCCAAGCTGTTACTGTTTGATGAACCGCAACTCTGTCTGCATCATGATACAAGCGTGAGGGCGGTGCTGGAGCATTTTCAGGCCCCTATTAAAACCTTTCAGACACTTATTAAAGAAACTTGCCAAGAAAAAGACAAAATAAACCCCTACACAAAGCAGTTATCTCTTTCTCTGTGCATTTCTACAGGCATCATCTCCTCAGCATCACTAACGTAAATTGCTAAGTAGTTACATTTTGGGTTTAATCTCCTCCAGACTCAGTGTTTTTCTCCAAAGTATCACTACTCAAAGCAATTACACGCCCCTGCCAAATTGTCCTCTGCACAGCTCTTACTCCCATTACACAGAACCCTCCCCAAGTTCTCAGATGTGTTCTTTTCCCCAAAACTTGCCTCAGTCTTCCCACTAAAAGAGATTTCTATTCCATTCTGAGAATCACAGAATCATCCCGGCTGGAAAGGACCTCCAGCATCATCATGTCCAGCCCTCAGCCCAACAACTCCCTAACCCCCAGACCTTGGCCTCAAGGGCTCTAGCTACTCAGTTTTTAAACATCTCCAGGGATGGGGAGTCCACCACCTCCCTGGGCAGCCCAGTCCAGTGCCCAACCACTCTGTCAGCAAAGAGCTTCCTCCTAAGACCAAAAAAATCTTTAAAAAGAAAATCTCTCTATTAAATCCTTCCCAGCTGTACCCAGGAAAATATCCTACAATGAACAGATCTCTTCAAGAGTCTCCAATTGAGAAACCATTTACGTTCCAACCCATTTGCTTTACAAAACAAGCCCAATCTGCTTCCCAAACAGACCTTCTGCCCAAAACCTCAGCAGAAAACACCTGGTTTGGATGGCCTGGCAGCACCCTCACACGAGCCTTTCGACCAGAATGATCCCACTCAAACACCATGAGGATCCCAACTGCCAATTGCCATTTGGCATGTGTGGTTTATTTATTCCCCAGCTGGTCTTGCAGTGACAAAGTATTACGATCAGCCCTTCACCAATCATCCCCAAGGCCAGGGAGATAAGGAGTTTGCAGCAAGGATAATTAACGCTCCGTAAAGCCCCCAGCCCATGGAGCCCAGCGAGCCCTTCCACTGTTCAAGAGCTTCACTTTCTACACTCGATTTGTCCTTTAACAATCCTGCAGGAGTTTACTGCAAACAAGGGCTGTGATTAGCTCCTGCTGCAAAGACTATTATCAGCACCAGCAGCTCTGAAGAAACCACTTAAAGCAGCATTTAGTTACCACTTGATTTCCTAATTATTTATTCTAATAGGAGAGACTGGACGGGTACTAGAGCAGCTGCCACCAAGTCTCAGCGGCACACAAGCCAGAGAATCCTCAGGTGGGCTTTGCCCTGAGACACAGACTGAGAAGCCTGCTCTGCTTTAGAAACAAACACCTGGAGAGGACAGAGAGGAGTTTCACATCTTTGCGAGCAACTGATTAAACCTCCTATTAATTTCTGGATTGTTCACACTCTGATGACTTTAGCCTTAATGTGGAAAGCACTGGGTGCGAAGCAGGTTTCACAGAATCACAGATCATTAGGGATTGGAAGGGACCTTGAAAGATCATCCAGTCCAGTCTCCTTGCCACAGCAGGATCCCCCTACATCCAGTCACACAGGAACATGGCCAGGAGGGTTTGAAACATCTCCAGAGAAGGAGACTCCACAAACCCTCCTGGGCAGCCCCTGCCAAGGCTCTGTCACTCTCATCAGGAAGAAGGTCCTTCTCACATTGATGTGGAACCTCCTCTGTTCCAGCTCACACCTGCTGCCCCTTGTCCTATCACTGGGTGCCCCTGAGCACAGCCTGGCTCCATCCTCCTGACACCCACCCTTCACATATTGATCAACATTCACGGGGTCACCTCTCAGGCTTCTTTTTTCCCAGCTCAAGAGCCCCAGCTCCTTCAGCCTTTCCTCATCAGGAAGATGCTCCCCTCTCTCCATCATCTCTGCACTGGGTTCTCTTCAGCAGCTCTGTCCTTCTGGAACTGAGTGGCTCACAACTGGACACAAGATTCCAGCTGTGGTCTCAGCAGGGCAGAGTAGAAGGGGAACAGAACTCCTTTCCATCTACTAACCACCCCCCTTCTGGAAGGTCAAACAGCAGAGACTGACCAAGAACCAGTGGCTGGTTCCTGACAAGCTGCATGTTTGCGCAACACCACCACACTCTTCTATTAAGACAAGTGAGGTGTCTTTCCCAGAGCCAAAATAAACACCCCTGCCATTTAAGCCTGACCTTTGTAAGAGGTACCTGGCCTGTCATCTTTAAGCCCATAATGAAAAGGTAATTAAAGAAAAAAGCAAGATGCAGTGACACTGCAATGACAGCGGCTGTGGCAGACATAAACAAACATCTGTATCTGACAGCGCAAACCATGAGTTTAACATTTGAGGAGCTGCTAACGAGGAGAATAAAAGGTCCAGTTCTCTATTCTCTGGGCTGTGGCTCTCCAGCATCGAAAAAGACTTTTAAAGGCAACTTAACTGGGAAAATATTAATTTACCCGTTACAAAGGTGCAACGGGACTCTGAATTCACTGGCGGTGGGACGTGGAATCACAGAACTGCTCCCACTTGATTAATTTAAAAGAAACAAACAGAGGCTGAATAGGTTAGAAGTTTCATAATGGAGATAACACTTGTCTTAGGAGGAAAGCCTTCAGGGGAGGAGCAAATTCTGCTATTAGAGTTGGTTTTCAACATCATTCTTTGTAATTCGCATTCCAGAACTTCCACTACATCCTTACTGACTCCTCTGGAGACGTTTCAAACCTGCCTGGCCATGTCCCTGTGTGACAGGATCTATGGGATCCTGCTGTGGCAGGGGGATTGGACTGGATGATCTTTTGAGGTCCCTTCCAATCCTGAATGTTCTGGGATTCTGTGACTCCACAACTTCAAGCAGAACAAAGGGAAATGGTTGGAAAAGTCTAGGTAATGGGAAGAAACATGAAGTGGCTGCTTGGTTTTGGATCTAATGCTGCCTGGGCAGCACTCAGTGCTCACAGCAGGAGAAGGAAGGAAAAGAAAGAAGAAAATCCTATAGGGAGAGGAGGGAGATTAATAATAAAGCACTGGTTCCTGTGCTGTGGGTTCCTCTGCTATAAACAGAGTCCAGGAGCCAGGCTGCAGTCAATCAGCTGCCACGTTCCATCGCGAGCAGCTGGGCACAGAGCAGCAAGATCCAAACCCATCAGCTGGAGAGGCTTCACTAAAAGAGATACTGATCCCATCCATAAATCGTCAATCAAAGCTGCTGGCAGGACTGTGCATTGATTTCCAATAACTATCTGTAAATTGCCCTGCTCTGGCGCTGACAGCTGATACTTCCAAACAACCATTTGTCTACCCAACAAAAGCTGCTGTAATTGACAGCAGTTAGTGGATTCCGAGCTCCGCACAGACCCTATGGAAACTCTTTCTGCAGAGTTCCTTCCTGCGAAAGGAGGGGAGGAACCACTTAAAAAGATCAGGCAAGAAAATGCACAGAATGTGATTAAACAACATGATCCTGTTCCTGGAGAGGAATCAGTTCCTAGAGAACACTCTCAACTCGAAATAAACTCCACACATTCCTGGGAAGAATCGAACGTGTTAGAAGAGCTTATTCCATTTCAGTCAGGCGCTTGGAATGCTGTTGCACACTCTAAGGGAAAACTATGCTACAGCATCATCTCAGTCAGCTTTGGAAACACAGACTCATTCAGGGTGGAAAAGAGCCCTGGGATTATCGAGTCCAACCAGCAACCCCACTCTACAAGGTCACCCCTAAACCAGATCCCCCAACACTACAGCTAAGTGACTTTTCAACGCATCTAGGGATGGGGTCTCAACCCCCACCCTGGGCAGCCCATCCCAGGGCCTGACCACTCTCTCCAGGAAGAATCTCTTCCTGATGGCCAGTCTAGCCCTCCCCTGGTGGAGCTTGAGACCCTTCCCTCTGGTTCTGTCACTAATGACCTATGAGAAGAGCCCAGCCCCAGCATCTCTGCAGGGTCCTTTCAGATAGTTGTAGAGAGCAGTGAGGTCTCCCCTCAGCCTTTAGCAGATTTAAAACAGAAAAGCATTCTTCCGCATTTGCTTCACATGCAGACTGGTTTGAGTTGCTGCTTTTGGCAGGTATTCGTCCGCTCTTCACTGAAGATGGATGAAGAGCAAAGCAGCTGCCCAGTCTCCAGCGGGGATGTGAGCCTTGGCTGGACTGGGCTTTGAGCTCCAGGACTGGGTTGCTGTCGAACAGCTCCTTGACCTGCTGGAGGGAGGTCGCAAAGAGAAAGTGGACAGGGACTTCTCGCAGACAGAGAGAAATACTAACAACATCGATAGATGAAGGTCTTTACCTTCCACTGACCAGTAATCCAGCAAGTGATCCACAAGGGAACACGTGGGTTTGGCTGGTATTGTCACAGGTGAAGCCCAGAGTGCCTCTTATTTGTTAGTGCTCTTTCATACCGCCCTGGTAGTCGTTCACATTTACACCAGAGCTTTGATGCAGTTCAAGGAAAAGGCATAGAAGATGCTGTGCGGTATATGAGAGGGACAAGAGTCTTCAGGTGACCTAGATGTATATTTAGCTCATTTGAAGTCCTCACTGCTGTCTGTGAGCAGCCCACCAAGGGAGTTTCACTGGTTCTGCTCCAGTCTGTCTGTACAGCTGTGGGTGGCGTTTTCCTAGACCCTGCTAACGAGGTAGAGAGGGGGAACGAGTTATCCTTTCGCTGCAGACGACTTCCCACAGCCGTGCGTGTTACTCTGGTGTGTCCGTGATCCATTTCAGCTCTGCTCAAAGCCCACACCGTGCCCAGGGTGTCTCTTCCTCTCCTCGGTCGTGCACACCCCCCAGTATTTCTGCAGGTGTTCCGTTAGGAAGATGCCTGTTGCAAGAAACCAGAGCTTCACTGATGGCTTCTGAAATCCATTTCAGCCAGGTTGGTTTTCATCCAGATCACTTCATGGGTCAAGCTGGCCACGCGCGCACGGTGCCAGCAGGAGAGATGTGCCAAGAACGTGTTGCTGAGGGCAGGGGGAGCTGCCCTTCTTGGCAACAGCCAGCGCTCTCTTGTGTGGCTTCTGGGGATGGGGGTCATTTTGGACCCTCAGCCTGAACCTCCTAATGGTTTGTATTCTCAGAGATGATTGATACCCGCTTTGCCTCTGCTCACCTGTTGGATTTAAGGCCACTTAAGGATTCCTTTTGAAAAGTTGGAGGTATTTCCAAGCAGACATACCTTCAATGAACACCCTCCGTGAGATGAGCCTCACACACGAGGTGAACCTCAGCCTGCTGCTTTTTCTGCTGGACTTTGTTTTATTTCCTTCTCTCTTTTTCATTCCTGCCTTGTCTGGGCAAATCCTAACCCCCAGAGCATTTAGCATCACAAACACCAGCTCTCCTGTGGAAAGCTGGCATCGTTTGCATCTTCACAAAGCCAGATGTTTGGGAATATGAGATGTTGCTGTCCCTCAGCTCTATTGAAGAGCCATCAATCTTCCACTTCAGAAGTCTCATTCTTCCCGTTTCTAGAGCTCCTTTTGCCTCTTTAGCACTTTGTTTCACCGGGGGATTTCTGCCTTGTTGTATGTTAATCAGCTGCAGTGGTACCAGCAGAGCCTTTTGCTCCTCTGGCTGCCTCCCGCTAACACTCCTGCTTCTTTGACTTTCTCATCCCAGAGCAGTAGGTGAGGACGAAGTGCTCTGCAGGTGCTCAAGGTTTTGCCCAAGACTAGCCCGTTTCATGTTGCAGAAGGAGGCTAGTGGGTGGTGTCTTTTCCCAAAGCACTGGAATCCCAGTGCTGGCCTGTCTGGAGAAGCCGCTGATTGATGACGATCCCATTGCTTAGGCGAACCCAGCTGAGTTCTGCACCCAAAGGGCCTGAGCTCTTCCAGTCTTGCTGCTTACAGAGCAGGTGAGAGGAGAAGTAAGAGTCATTCTTCCAAGGTAGCTGGAGACCATGGAATATCAAGGCTGTTCTGTCACAGCAGAAAATAAGGAGGGCTCCAAGAGGGAGAGTCTCATCGTGAGTTTCCCAGTCGAGGAGCCAGTAACTTACTGGGGTGTATTTTGTACTTGAGAGATAAACGGTGAGGCAGTAATCGGGGTGGCCCAGGTAGCACTGCCATACCCACCCAGAGGTTCTGTTTAGGCGCAGTGTAGGGAAGAAACCTCTCAAAGAGCAGAAGAGATGTCAGCATCTCTCTCTCTTCACGGACAGGGTGCAGTGATGGCCTCGGTTATTCTCCTGAAAGAGCTGTTCCAAGAACTCCACTTGATCCATCTGATTGAGGTGCAAGACAAAGTGGGGATAAGGCCTGTAGGAGATTTTTAGAGAAGAAGAGAACTGAACACCTTGAGGAATATGGACAGCTTGAGGAATCTTGTGTCCAGTTCTGGGCCCCTCAGTTCCAGAAGGACACAGAGCTGCTGGAGAGATCCCAGTGCAGAGCCACAAAGATGATGAAGGGAGGGGAGCATCTCCCCGATGAGGAAAGGCTGAGGGAGCTGGGAGAAGAGGAGCCTGAGGAGTGATCCCATGAATGTTGATCAATATGTGAAGAGTGGGTGTCAGGAGGCTGGAGCCAGGCTCTGCTCAGGGGCATCTAGTGACAGGACAAGGGGCAGTGGGTGTGAGCTGGAACAGAGCAGGTTCCACATCAATATGAGGACCTTCTTCCCAGTGAGGGTGACAGAGCCCTGGCAGGGGCTGCCCAGGGGGGTTGTGGAGTCTCCTTCTCTGGA
>JAOXOE010026588.1:0-21243 GCA_028565055.1 Phoeniculus purpureus
GACCAAGTTGCACAGGAACATATCCAGGCAGGTTTTAAACATCTCCAGAGAAGGAGACTCCACAACCCCCCTGGGCATCCTGTTCCAGTGCTCCATCACCCTCACTGTGAAGAGCAAACCAGCCGTCCTTTTCCCCCCCCGAGAGCAGATTTTTTAACTCTGAGAACTGTGAGTGTCTCTCCAGCTTGAGTTGAGCCACTTCTTCCTCACACAGCTCAAAAGACAACTTTCCCCTTCAGCAACACCAGTGCCTTCCCCAGGGAGGGGGGAGCTCCCATATCTGCAGCACTGCATCTTTACAGTGAATCGCCTATCGATGACTTTGTGGCTAGCACAGACAATGAGGAGTGGAGGAGCTAATACAATGCAATTTTCCGTGTTTACTGCATTGTTACAGTGGTTGAAACTGCTGATTAGTTCCTTTTTTTCTTGCCATCTCTTCCTGAGCATCCCTTTTATTTCTGCCCTGCTTATCTGCATATGGAGTCATTTATCCGTACGGCTGGGGGAGCAGCAAGCGGGGCCAAAGCGATCGTTTCTCCTCCCTTTCAAATTTAATCTTGCAGACCTCAGTCTTTGTGATGCCGCTATTATTTTGTCCGTATCTGATCTAACGGGAACTAGATGTTATTTTTGCCTTTAAAAAAAAAGGCAAAAATGGAAAAAACTAACACGAGGAAGAGAGCGATGGCTGTGGCTCTAACGATCCTTGGCACATCTCCTCGCAATGAATCCGGTGCTGAAACAGAGACCATTTGTTTCCTTCCTCTCTCCGCAACTGCAAGACTGACCCCTCATGCACAGGCAGCTCCCCACCAATAAACAACATTGCCCCGGTCTCCCAGGGGATGCGTTTTACTGCCAACTATCTCAGCAGCCCTTCTGATTGTTTTAACTTATTTACTCAAATAGTGGGAAAACAACTCAAGTGGAGCCAGACACTCTCCAGCTACATGACCACAACTGCTTCTTTCAGTTTTGCTGCTCTGCTAGAAAAGGCTCTTCCCCACAACGGTTGTCAATTGAAAGGGATGGAGAAAACTTCCGACAACATAAACACCACCAGAAAATGCTCTTAATTGCTGTTCCTTGACCATCATGGCAAGACACTTTGCCCACCAGCTTCCTTAATGCTCCCCACCACACATCCCTGAGCAGTCTATCGCTCTAGCTCAAGACCAGTGACAGCCCCATAAGCCAGCAGGGATTTACCTGGGGGAGGAGAAAAAACCAAATTGAGGAGTCCACATCCTCCCTTCTCCTGGACTTGAAACAGGTAGAGGTTCATTAAGCAGAGAACATGCTCACCTGGTCTCCACACTGCATATCCACAATCTGCACCATCACACTATGGTTTCTATCTACTCAAACACCCATCACCTCTGCCTTCAGTCCAGAAACCTTCACACACCCTACACTTGCCCCTACGGGGCCACATTCAGCTCTTGGTCTGTGATGCATCACAAGCTTGCAGCTGCAAAGACAGGGCACTGGCAGGACACAGGATCCTGTCTGTCCTCTGCATCAGGAGTTATACAAGTAGACTTGTGGACATCAAACTGATCCCTTCCACACCTTCTCTACCAAATGGGGATGGTTTGGGGAGCCCCTTGCACACACGGACATGGAGCTCTCAGTTGCCCAAGCTGTAGCACTGCAGTAACCTGAGCATTTCTTGGTCTAGACACACCAGAGCATGTACTGTAATTATTATTAATGAAAGATTATGCCCTTACAAAGAGCATTATTAATTTTAAAGCAACTAATAATCAGCTGTCCCTCACATCACCTTACAAGCCCAAGAAGTATAAAGAAAGGAGCAAATTGCAGCTCAGAGCATCTTTAACAGAGGTTGTTGCAATTCAGAGCATAGCTCAGCAGCTCAGGGCCACCACTGGTGAGGAACCTCAAAGATCTTCTAAGTGAATGACCACAAAAAAAACCACCCCACAAGACTTATCTTAGCCTTTGGAAAGGAGGACTAGCCCAACATGCCAAGCTCTGCAACATCAAGCTGTCTTTTGTGCCAGCCTGCACCCATATCACCGCCCCAGGTTTGCTCAGTGACCTGTGCCATTTGATGGTGAAAATCCATTTGAGCATCAAGGTAAAGTCTGCAGTTCCAGAAGGGCTCTTTCCCCTCTTGAGCTTGGGAAGTGCTTCTTCCCCCTGAAGAGCTGTATCTTCCCAAACTCTTCAATCTCACAGGAGCATGAGCCAACCAAGAGTTACAACAGACCATAGAAGAGTTCTCAAGGGACAGGGCTGTCCCTGTGACCAGATAAAACTAATCTCACTTCCCGAAAGCAGCACCTTCTCCCATCAGAAGAGCCCCATCAGCACCAGGAGGGACCAGAAGCAGGGTCATTTCTGCCCTGACTCCTCCAGCATCTCATCAGGACAAGCAGAGCAGGCAGGCACCAACACCAGCAGAGCACCAGCTAGTCAGGAGGGCACGTGTGCAAGCACAAAGCATCCTTTGCACGCCAGCAGCAGCATTTTCCTGCCAGCTCTGGCACATCGACAGCGTCAGTGAATCACAGCTCCTTTGTATTTCACTTTGAGGAACATGGAGAAAGACGTATTTTACGGAGGAGAGTCACAAAGAGCCCCCTCCTTGGAAAACAGGCTATTTTTGGTGCTGTAATCCCTTTCCTGTGGAAAAGAGAGGTTGGCCCAAGAGACTGAGGGAGCTGCTGAAACCCAGAAAAGAATCTGTCAGCAGAGCCTGGGGCTTAATTCAGATTATTAGGGACAAACAGCCAGGACCAAGGCCTGTCTTTAAAGCCTGTACCAGCCTCAGGACTGAGATCTGCACTTCCACACGTCTCCATGCCAATACTGTTGAGTACCACACCAAAGCGAGAGCAAGAGGGCAACAACGACCACTTTGCTTACCCAGACCTTTCCCAAGCATGCAGAGATCTGGCTCCTCACCCGAGTGTCGGCTCTCACTGCCTTTCAGGTCAGTGTTTTGCAGCTTTCCCAGAACACGCTGGAGCCATCAGCACAACGGCCACTGAGAAAACCCCACGCTACGCTCCCGCTTGGCGCGGTTTGCAAATGGGAAAGCTGTTAAGCCCTGAAAGGGAAGTTTTAGGAATACAGCAGGGAAAGAGGAAGCCAAAACCAAAAATAAGCTAACAGTGGCAAAAATCAGAGCACGACACAAAGGAGCCATTTGGATGGAGCCCTTTCTCCAAAGGGATGGCACGTGCTGGCTACTGCTTTCCAGTGCCAGGATCTCTGCTGTTGGGTAGCACCTGGACTTTGACAGCAGGGAAAACAACAAACCGAAAGTCAGAGCTAGCACGCAAGACAAGGAGAAAGTTTTCCTAACCTGGGATCAAAACTTCTCCAAACCACAGCCATGTTGTCCCCGAGGCCACTCGGCCCATCTTGCTCTGCCTTAGCAAAGGAGATGCTATGGGGGCAGGAAGGTGGTGCTCAACACACATCAAGCCCTTGTAGAAGGACCAGCAATGGTCCAGAATGGAGAGAGGCCACGGCAGGCACTCTAAATGTGCTCACATACCCACAAATTCCAGCCAAACCCTTCTAAAGAAAAGCAAATCCTGTCCCAATCTGCGGCTCACCTTCCTGCAACACAACACAAGTGATACTGCTGCCTCTAAGGACAGTCAGGTTCTGCCTAGGGCATTCAGGAGGACAGAGAGGACTCTCCATCTTCACCCTAAACAACTTGCTTTGCACAACACGGCACCAGTAGTGCAGCCCTTGTGCCCCCTGTGTCGCTCAGAGATCCCTTCACCATGTTTTGCCATAACACAGATGCAAGGCTGGGTCAAGATTGCTCCCAGAACCCACACATGTGACAATGTCCCACCACAGCTGTGACACAAAGCACTATGGCAGTGCCAGTAGCTTTCATACCTGCTACTTGTAGGTCCACCCAGACTAGTGCAGCTGAGAGAGACAAGGGCTCTCTTCTCCCACTTCAGCTTCCCCCAGGTCGCTGTGAAGTGTTTGCTATTCAAAGATCTCTTGCAAGAGAGCTCTCTCTTTACTGGAAAGGTTTGGATCACAGATATCAGATCAGGTCACCTACAGAGGTACTGGCAGGAAGGCCCTTGTTCCCCAGCCTACTCATATCTGTGCAGAGGTCAAGCACGCTCCTGGTAAGGACATCTGCTCTTCAGCTCTGTATATGGACTCAGCTTCAGCTGGCCATGAAAAAGAAGTTGCAAACGCAGCCAGAAAAAGCCTTTTCCTCCAGTCCCTAAAGCTTCTCCAGCGCAGATCCTCCTCTGCCTTTCTGAAGCACCAGAGGCTCTCACATTGGGTCCACATGACTGTAGGATGAAACTCATGAGCCATACCCCCAAATACCTCTGTTCCCTCAGCGAGGCAGGGAAACTGGACAGCCAACCAGTCATGTACATCAATCCCAGGGGGTGTTTTAAGAGTTGCACAGAGGAAGTCAACACCAACCTGATACACCACTGCCAGAAGTCCTGCTTCAAGGGAGAAACTGGACTGTGGGCTCCTACAGGTGTCTTGCAGCAGAATTTCCAAGCCCCACCTTTTGATGCCACCTCCTGGATTCTCCCTCCTCCACAGTTCTGAAACTGCAATTCCTCTGAAAAGGTCCATCACCGCAGGCAGAGAATCCCACATCTGAGGCACTGACAAAACCCTGAGACTTAGTTTTTATCACACAACCAAAGCTCCCTCTGCACTGGCCCTTCCCTAATAGACAACAGCATCTCTGTAGCTGTTGGTTACCCCAAATCACAGCAGTTGCAATCAGGTTGCAAGATCAGGTAGAAAACACAGTGACCTGCAGAGGACATGGTGACCTGCAGAGGACTCGAGCTGAGAAAACAGCATGATAAATAATTGCTTTATTGCAAGTCAAGGGGCAGCATCTCAACCGATAACACTGTCACAAGCAGGAGAACTCTGCTCTGTGCTGGTGTCTATACTGCAAATCTCTTTCACAGCACTGCCTCAAGGAGCCCTTGCTCCTCATCCTTTCGGGACGAAGGCGTTCAGCCACCCCCAGCATCCACCAAGGAGCCAGATCACAGCCTCATCCCGGGGCATCTCCTCTTCTTTGTATTTCTGGACACAGTGGGTAGCAGTCCAGTCCTGCTCATGGTCAGGGATGCATCCAGTCTCCACTAGCGCTTGTGGGATCCAAGTGCCCTTCTGCTGTTTCAACCTTCCTCCACCCCACTTCCAGATGAGCCAGTGGGATTTACAGGAGGCCAGAGCTGGATCTTCAGTGTCAGACAGCTCAGAGTAACACCTGAATAACCACATACCTCTTTCTCTAATCCAAAGTGCTATGACATGAAGTATTGAGTCTCTTTAAAGATATTACTGTGCAAGAGTCTCTGCTGCAGCCCAGCAAAATAAATGAATGTAGGGTGAAAATAAATCAGTATCTATGGAGGAGGTCTCCTACGTGTGAGCACTTCAGGGAGAGTTTGGGTATTCTCCACGTTGGCAGCCTGGTGACTCTCAGTGCGACACGTGACTTCATGACAAAAGATGCTGAGGTGCCAGAGGAGGAAGGGAAACAGTTTTTCCTCTTCCTTTTGATTTACACACGCTTCTGCTGGCACTGGCTCCTGGACATGCGCTTCTCCATGCTCAGCTACTGCAGAGCATGATAATACAGGGTAGACCCAGGCATTCACTGTCAGTGGGATCCACTGTAGATGAGCAGTGCGATAAGGAAAATGTGCATGGCTGGCATTTGCTACCTGCAGCAAGATGTCAAGAGCACAGAACAGCCACGGCAAAAAGCATCTGACTTAACCTTCACACCTCACACCTTCCTAAGAGCATTATCCACCACAGACTTGGCATTGAATCCTCTCTACCAGCCCTCCACACCACCCTATGAGGCAAAGACAATCAAAACTACCTTTCGACTGCCCAGACTGTATGGCCAGGGCAAGGTCACACCACTCAATATTGTCCCCAAGGTGGGGAAGGTTCCTAAGACACTGCTCAAACCACCATAGCCTGAAGCAGCCCTTTGGCTCCGCTCAAACATGTGAAGTGCTCAGTCCTCCATTATAGAGCTGGGAAACACCAGGAGAGCCTGGAAGATAAGCAGTTGTGCTACTACATGTTCATCATCAGGAATGAGAGCTCAACTCAACATGAGTGTCCTCCATTGGCTTCAAGGGCAGCAGCACATTGAAATTCCCAGCTGATTCAGGGCTCTCATTTGCACTTTCATCACAGTCATGGCCAGGAGCTGCGTGAAGGCTTTTCTAGTAAACCCAGGAGTGACTGGCAGCACTGGTTTTCATCTGTACAGTGCTTTGTGGATGTTCCTAGAGCAGAGCATGGGAGATCAACAGAAGGATTTTAGCCATATATGAATCAGAAGAGTGGTTTACATATTTTAAATGGGAAGATGGAAGAGATTTTGCTCAGAATAAAGCCATGGCTTTTTCCCTAAGTTGCTTTCCTAATCACGAGTACTTCTTGCCACAACAACCAAACAGGCAATTCCATCCTGTTACCTCGGACCACGGCAAGCAGCTAATGCTGTTGGCCATAAATCATGTCCCTTTCAATCTTCATTATACATGAAGAGCTAATTTATTATGATGCTTGTCATTACACACCAATGCCTTTCCATCATCATAGAACTGGACACCCCCAAGGTTCATAATTTGCAGTATAATAGTAATTCTTAAAGAACCATTGGTAATCAATAGCACTCAGGATCCCTCTCAGGATCATTTGCAAAACAAATAACAACACTGATCTCAAACAACTTTACAGGAGGGACATTTAATCCCCATGAACTGTATTATATGATGGATAAGCGAGGAATCCTACACTATGTATCATGTATTTTGCTTGGATTAAATATCACTTCAATCAATGTTGCTACCAGCTGTACAACGCTGCCTGCGCTCTCCACTAAGTAATGCTGAAGTATTGGCTTACAAATAGTCATTATCTACGTGCTGGGCACCAAAACCACACGGCAGCTCCATGGGGTGTGAGGAGGAGGGTACAGCAGTGAGTTGGCCATCACTGTTCTGCACAGGGATTACAGAAGGCTGCCAGGGACCCCACAAACATCAGCGTGGCACTGAGGGTTTCTACCAAAAGTTTACCGTAGCAGAACCATCACCCACAGCTGATGTGATGCTCCCTGCCAGGGTGGATTTGCTCCACAGAGCTCACCCAGGCACAGACCTGCTCAGAAAACCATGCATTGCCTCCACACCAAAAATCAAATCACCTGCAGAAGAAGGTGCTGTTTGCAGCCCCTTATCAATACTGAGCTTGGTTTTAACCAGGTTACTCCTCTAACTCCACAGAAGTGTTAGGCACTATCATGTAATGAGATACAGCCATCTGCCTCATTAGCTACCAGACAGACAACAAAGAGTCTCAAGGTACTGATTGTTTTACCCTTTCCTTCAGCACATGCTGCCAGGGGCCATAACTGGAGAGTTAATTTTATCTCTGCCCTGGCTGGGGTCAGTCTGTTTCAAGTCCATCCCAGGCTATGACAACCTTTAACAAAGCTTTTACATATAGAAACTGAGACAGAAGCAGCCTCACAAGAGCTCACTGTGAGCTGGCACTGCACTCCTGCAGCCCAGAAGGCCAACAACATGCTGGGATGCTTCAAGAGAAGTGTGGCCAGCAGAGTAAGAGAGGTGATTCTCCCCCTTTATTCTGCTTCTGTGAGACCCCACCTCAAATACTGCATTCAGTTCTGGTGCCCCCAAAAGAAGGAGGGCAGAGAACTGTTGGAGCAAGTCTAGAGAAGGCCACAAAGATGATCCAGGGGCTGGAGCACCTTTGCTATGAGGACAAGCTGAGGGAGCTGGAGTTGTTCAGCCTAGGGAAGAGACTGCAGGGAGACCTTAGAGCTGCCTTCCAACACCTGAAGGGAACATACAGAAAGGCTGGAGAGTGAGTTCTCCCACGGCAATCTAGTGAAAGGACAAGGGGTAATGGCTTTAAACTGAAGGTGAGTAGATTCAGACTAGATCTTGGGAAGAAGTTCTTCAGCACAAGGGTGGAGAGACTCTGGAATTGCTCCCTCCCTAGAGGTGTTCAAGGCCAGGTTGGATGAGTCCTTGAGCAACCAAGTCTGGTTGAGAGGCATCACTGCCCATGGTAGGGGGTTGGAGTAGATGATCTCTGAGTTCCCTTCCAACCTGAGCTAGGACCCTGCTTAAGCAGTGCACAGAGAGGCACTGACACAACAGCACAGACCCCAGGGTCTGATACATCCCCACATGTTCCTGGCTGTGCCACAGCCCTTGAGGCACCACAGCAGCACCCAGTGCAGGGCTGTCTCTAACAAACATTGCTGATGCCAGATTATAGACAGCCACAACACCTGTTCTTCAGCCACCTTGCTGTTGGGGAGCCTGAGTTACCTGTTGCATGGCCAAGAACCAGCCAGCACCTGCATGGTACCTTCTAGGTGGCTTTCCAAGGCATGAAACCCACATTTAAATTTCCAGCACGGGTTTCTGCCTCTCTGGAGCTCTCCAGCAGAGCTATATCTCACTCCTTGCAGCTGGAGACACCTTCAGCAAAATCTTCACCTCCTACTGATGTGGAAAAATTCATGCATTTCTCTCCTCTTGTAAGCACAGGTCCCTCATTCACGGCACTTCCCAGCGATAAGCCCCAAATCGCTCAATCACTAGAAGCCCTGCACTTGGGTAAGGGCGGACAGAGTTGGGATAAAAGAGAAAAAATAACCACCCTTAGAACCTAAACTAAACACCTTAGCTGCTGGAGATTACAGAATCCTATTTAGCGATATCAGAGAGCATGCTCCCTCTGTGGAAAATCTCTGACCTGGCTACAGGAAGCCAGGGAAATTAAATATTTTTGGAGGAAGAAGAAACCTGCAGAGTTTTGCTAGCTTTGGTTCATTTTTAGAGACAGATGTGGTTTAGAAATGAGATGACCTGGGGCATCCTTGCATCCCTTCCTGCTCAGCAGCACCTTGACGGGGCTGCACACTCCTACAAGCTCCTGGGCTGCCCCAAGGAAAATGCCATTACAGAAAATACAGCTATTTTTAAAGCTGGAAGGACAAATTCTCCTCCCAGTTACACCAGTGACCTTGTGACTCTCCACAAGGTTGGGCAGGCACAGCTCTGATTTGGGGCTATTTTGAGCATCCTCTAGTGTCACCGGGCACCCAGCAGACAAAGCATAGAGGAGCAGTATGAGGCACTCACCTCCAGAGAGTCAAGCCCAACCTGTTAATGCACCAGTAATTTTCACCAAGTAAAGAGAAAAATGAATCCCCTGTTTAAATAAAGAACATTAATCAAAACCTTCCACTCAGCCAGGGGCTGGAGGAGGGGGCAGAGCCGCTTCCCTTCCACAGTCATGGACCTGAGCAGAGCTGATGCTCCTACTGCCACCTCTGCTCAAGCATTGCACAGACACAGGCTGCACAAACTCATTCAGAGCTTGTTCCACAGACAAAATATTTACATGGTTTGGACATTACTACTCCTTTTGATTTAAATAACACTGAATTGCTATAAACTGACTAGAGCCAACCTGTTCTCCCCACCACTTCTTTAATCTTCCACCTGCAGTTGCAACAGGCAGGCACCCAGCACAAACTCAGGGCTTCACGACCTCAACCCATGCTGCTAGGTGGGTTGAGACTGCTAGGAAAGCTCAGATGCTGCTCAGTGATGAGGAGGCATCTTTTGCCCTCTCTTTAGCAAGCACCCGGGCTGTAGCAAGGCTGAAGAAACATTCAGGCACTGGAATGGGCTGCCCAGGGTGGTGGTTGAGTCACCATCCCTGGACATGTTTAAAAGTCACTTAGATGTAGTGTTGGGGACCATGGTTTAGGAGTGAACTTGCAGAGTTGACGGTTGGACTTGATGAACCCAAGGGTCTTTTCCAAATGATTCTATGATCTATCAAAAGAGATGCAGAGCCTGGACTTTTCCATCGGTATTTGCCTGCTGGGATGAGCCCCGCCTGACCTCTTTGCATCATCATTTTTGGGAGCTGCTGCCCTCACAACCAAGGCAGCAGCTACATTTTAATGGTTGCCAACACAATTAAAAGCAAAACCCAGGACAAGCCACAACCAACATGTAATTCTCTGATATGCTCAGTCACAACCCAAAATCTCCAAGAGCATCAGCCTGAGAGGAATTGCCAGCTCCCGTGGTCCAGGAGAGATACTACTGCAACACCTGAGCTTTCACCCCACTACCTCACCCAGCTCCCAAGTGTCCCAGGAGGCTAGTCACATCCATCAGCTTCATTACCAAACCCTACAGACATGGAATGATCAAAGCACCCAGCAATTCTAAACAAACTTACCCCCACGTTCTCACCCCAACCCCAGCGGCCAGGCTACCCAACACCACCGCCTGGAGTGCAAGGGGAAGAGAGGACACATCCGCAGGCAGGACGGGAAGAGCTTTCCCTGGGACTGCAAAAGCCTAAAGAAGGAAAACGCTTACAGCTGTGTACACATCCATATGCATAAGAGAACCGGCCCTGATCCAGCACACGCTTACGTCAATCTGCTATCACCAAGATTTAGGAGAAATTTAAAATTAAGCAAATTTTTCCTTGCACTGCAAAGCTAAGGACAAAGAAAGGAAACAAGTTGTGTGGTTAGAGCAGAAGCAGGTGTTAAAGAACTTGGTCCCAGAACCGAGGCCCCAGGTAACCCTGGGCACATCACTTCATCTCCAGGATCACCCACTCAATGCAGCTGCCAGCCCTCCAGCCATGATTCACCTCACAGCTCTTTGATGGTCATAGAAGACCTAACCAGATTTGAAGACCATTTTCCATCTGGTCCCCATGGCCAGCTCTTTACCACTGAATGCAGAGGAGCAACGAGGAACCACACAAGCCCTATCTCCAGGAAGTTGCTTATAACCTGAATCGCAGAAGAAAGTTGGGATTTACAGCAGTACTTCAGATTTTGCTGGCTGAAGATAAAGACAAGAGACTTCCAAAATAAATGGCCAGAAACCATGAGATCAATAAGTGGAACTCCCATTTCCCAACACAGCCTAATTAAAACAAAGTGTATTACTCAGTTCACCATCACAAATAAGAGTTCTGGTGCAATAGAGGCTACACTGTCCTGAGGGCTACACTGCTCTATGGCTGTTTGGTTAGTGAGTTATGGACTAGAAAATGAAAAGAATTAGAACAGGAACTAGTAATTCTTCACTGAGAGAAGAAAAGGCCTTGCAGAAACTTTGGGGCTTTTTCTTAAAGCCAATGTGGAATTATAGAACCTACAGAACCCACAGCCAAGCTCACAACTGGAAAGGACTTTTCTACAGAAGAATTCTCTGCAAGAGCATTAGTGAAGCTCCAGATGAACAAACTGACCCAACACAGTAAGTGATATGACAAGCTTTTCTAAACTTTGATGGGCTGGAGATGTTCACTTTGCTTGGACTCAATATCAAGTGTCTTTTCCAACCTAAATGATTCCATGATTTCTGGAGAAGCTTTAAGAATCACATCTCAGATTTATTTCCTCTTCTTTCTTTAGACCTGGAAGAGTGATACAAACTCCACAGCCTGATTTCTGCTTCTTTGTGAACTGGGACAGCTGTTGAAACATGTTGATTTATCCCTGTTTTCCTTCTCTGTGGTAGACGCTCTCCAGAAGCAGTTGCTTTGCCCTTGTGCTTCAGCATTTCCCTAGACAAGGTAAACAGGAGCCAGGCCAGGCAAGCAACACAGGATGGGCTCAGCTGGAGGCTCAACTCCACCCAGCCTGTTTGCTCCCTTCAATTTCAGTCCTACCTTCATACACAGCTGGACTGGGCAGATGCACTGCTCAACCCCATTCCCACCCTAGTGTCCCGCTCTGTTGCACAGGGTGCAAAGCAGAGTCTTGTCCTCACATGGACAGAGGCTGGAAACCCAGACAGCACGAAAATGTAATGGTGCCATAAAACACAAGAGACAAACTCCTGGCTCTCAAACAGAAAACCACTTCTAGCAGCTCCCTACTCCCTTGGGCCACACACACCACCTTGAGATTCACTGCTCAGCACTGCTTTCCCAGGAGGAGATGGCTGGAAGTGACATTACCGTAGGGCCCCACCATCCCCAGGAGTCAGTCAGCTGTGAGAAACCAGGTCACATCCCATCCTGCCAGCTCTGATGGATGCTCTGCCCATCACAACACATCTGCCCACTGCACTTGTACCTGCTGCACCCTGAGTAGGGGCTGAACCAGCACCAGAGTTAGAGGGCTCCTCTCCAAGATGTACCCTGGAGTCAAGCTGAGGCAGGTAATTTGAGATGTTCAGCACCTTTTTTTAAAATCATTACCTTTTTTACATTGCTTTAACAAATTTACTCCTTTTTGAGAGCTCAGAAGGGTAGATGAGAATTGCCCCTTCAATGCAGCTTCACACATCCCAGCTTTGACTCAAGCAGAGCCAGGCACAAATTTCCCAGCACAGTGATGAAAAGAAAATACTTCAGCTCAAGTATATCAGCTTTTTCCTGGTAATCAGACTGACCAGCTGCCCAGCCTAGAGAGGGAAGAGTTAATAAACATGACAAAATGAAGGCCACACAATTGCCATTCCTTGCTAGAACACCTTGGTGAACTGATAGTGTTAACAGAACCAGCTCTGCGCTGAAGTCAAGACTCTTAGCCCATGACAGTGCTCAATTGCAACAACTTTATTTTGATGATCCAGGATGATTAATGCTTACAGCCACTGTCACTGCCTTTGATAGATTCGGGGGCTGTGGAGTGACATTTGCTCAATGCACCATTCTTGAAAAGCTGCACTCATCGCAGCACGGAGGAGAGATGCTCTGGGCATCCAGCCGTCAGCAACCAGAACCTGCAGGCACCCAGGAGAGTCAATCTGATGAACGCAGGGATGCTGATGGACAGCCTTACCTGGTAAAGGCTGCAGAGTAAGAAACTGCAAGAGTTTGCCTTATCCGGTGGAAACTGCTGGTTACAAACGTCACAGCCAAGAGCTGTAGCAGACCCCGCTGTTCTGCCACAAACACGCTGGAAGATCAGATCCCGAGCTGAGAGTCTTCGGGGCTAAGCTGCAGCCATACCGAGCTCTCACAGCTGCTCTTGAAGCCAAAAGCATCCAAATTCAGGTCAATCAGTGAAGACAGACAGACATATGTCTTAACATCCACCAACAGCAATTAGCCCAACTTTAAAACCTTCACCTTAACCTCCACACATCTAAGTTTCCCCCCACCTGTAACATGAGGACAGGAGTCATCCACCTCACACGGTGCTGCAAGATTTTCCTAATCAATCAGCTCATAGAAAGAATTACACAGCAGATGGATGGTCTACACAATAGTCTTTCCTACAGTGAAATATTTCTACTTCATTCCCCACCAGCAGCTGCCTGCTCACTCCAACCTCACCAGCACAGAGTGCTCCAGGCTCCCGCTGGGACTGGAGCAGGTCTGGAGCAGCAGAGTCTTCCCTGGACCCAAGCAGCACCCAGCGCCACGTGGGATTCTCTCTGGCTGGAGACACTCTTTTCATAGATTTGATTTTCATCTCATCATATTTAAAAGCTGTCTCAGGAGCGTAATGATTTTAAATTCACTCGCTGCCACAGTCAATCAATGGAGCGGCAGCGGCTGCAAGTGCCTCGCTAGCAGGCGGTGATGAATGGGGCTTCCGAGGCTGCACTGCTCGCCTCTGAGTGAGACGAGAACACAGGCAGAAGGTGAGGAAGAAAAGCAAAGCCAGAAACAAGAATCAAAAGAAAGAAGTAGGGTGGGGAGAGCAGGAAAGCCCAACCTACTCACTGCAAACTCCAGACAGGCATTCAGCCACTCCTGGAAGTCACAGCCTGGAGGGAGCAGCCATGGCTGACATCAGGCTCCTCATTCTGTTAACTAGACCAGCTGATATATTTATTACAAATAAGGGCTAACCCCAAACCTATTTTGTGCAGAAGACCAGAGCTCTGGCCACCAACCTCCTCCCTGAGGTACTCCTGACTCAGCTTCCCTTGAGAGGAGCTGAATAGCCAGCGCTGAAGAGCAGCTCCCAAGAGCACATCTTCCCTTTAGGGCACAGTGCTGAAAGCACTATGCCCCAGCCCTTCCCATGAGAAAACACAGACACAAGCCCAAGGGGTGACACACGGCACTCCATGCATCCCCACCCCCAAACACCTTTGGGGAGAGGAACAGCACCAGGAACAGGGAGCACCCAGCTTTGCAACTACGGTAGGTTTCCAGGGATGAAAAAATATAGCTAAACACACACAAAAATGCCATTGCCTAGGGGACACAAAAGGGCCTGATCCTGGCCCCTTCACACTGCCAGCCACCCTGCTCTGCTGGGAGAGGAGGCTGCTCAGCATTTGAAAGGAGATGCTTCACATCTGGGCTCTATTCTCCCTCTTTCTGCAGTTAAGAGGTCAGGTCAGTGCTGTGCAGCCTGTGAGCATTAAAATGTCCATAATATAGGAAACCGATACTCCCAAAGAAGCTGCAGTTGGTGGTGTGAGCATCGCAGCTGGGAGTCTCACAAAGCAGAGAGGGGTAAGAGTCAGAAAATTAAACCCACCACACCAGCCAAATCAAAATAAGAGGCAGTAAAAGTAAATTAATGATGTTGCTCCAATTCGAGCAAACACTAATTAAGAAAGTGTAATTGAATTAATGCATTATTTAGAAACAGCAGCAAATCCTGTGCTGGGACATAAAAACACATTATAGGGTTCTTTTGACATCACTTACATCTCACGCCTCAACACTCACAATTTGTTTTAATGCCACCAGAATTCCCAGATTTGTTTATGTCCTGGTCACTCTCTGCTGGTTCGCGTTTACCCTATAGCTCTGCATCCTCTCCCCTCAGTTCCACACACCTCAGAGCTCCACGTCGGGCAGAGATACCATTTGATAAGTCAAAGCTTATCCCCCCTCTGCCAAGGAGCCACAGGTCTGGGTCTAATTCGTTTACAGCCTGAAAAGCATCAAATGCCTCATTAAAAAAACAAATCCATCTTCTAGAGTTGAATTTTCTCTACAGTGTGATGCTTGGAGAAACCCTGCGCAAGGAGGATCTAAACCTGTCCCAGAACAGATTGAGAACTGGTATCGAAATCCCCTGGAAATAGAGGAAAACAGTATCAAAGGGAAAAGGATGGGGAGAGGAAAGTCAGACCCTCAAAGGTATCACAGCAGATGTTTGTGCTTGCGAAAGGTCCCAGGATATCATGTTTGCAGATGAGACAGTTTAGTAGTTCTTTGGGTATTTAGTAAGAGGCTTTACACAGATTATTCTTCCCTCCTCCAGAGCCCTACGCAGCCTGGCTTATGGTTCTGACTACCCCTGCACTAGGGGGAAGAGGCACAGATTCACCAGAAGGAAAGAAAAACATCCAATGAAATTGTATAAAATGTTTGAGGATGTTTGTAAGGAAAGCAGCAGGAGAAAAGGACACTGGCAAGGCCAGCTTCACGCATACAGCTCTAGGAAAGGGAAAGCAGCAGCAGCAGCAAGGTGCCTCATACCTGGGTATGAGCACTTACTGTGGCAAAACACACAGAGCCTTTGTAAAACGCGTTGGAGGACTTTCCCCTAAAAGATGCCACATAAAGTGTAAAGTTTTATTATCTCTGCCTGTCCATTTTACAGAGATCTACACAACCAAGTTGCCAAATCCGCCGGCAGTTTAGCTCCATTAAATCCAATGAATGGGTTTGGCCCACAAAAAACTCTGCACTTACCCTAATAAAGCTAAAAGCTGATCGCAGCGGATACAGTAAAACACATACATTGCCATACACTTATTCCTGCTGACGGACAAATACCAATATGCTATAGAGATTGCCCTTGTCCAGCTCCTAAAGAAGTGCTGACATGGAGGATTAAAAACCCCAAACCTTGGAGAATTCCCCTCTAGTTGCCCCTAAGCATAAAGGGGAGCAGAGTAAACAGAAGCCAGCGTGGATTTTAGGAACCCTAGTACATGTACTTGAACAAAACGCCCAACAGTTTGGTCCCCCTCCATTGGGCAGGACCCCATCCAGCAGGGAAAAGAATCACATATCTGGATCCCATCCTGAGACATCCACTTGTCCCCCACTAATCTCCAGAGGGGAGAACACATTCAGGCTCCCAAGACAAGGATGCAGGATGCCCTGCTTCCCGAAGCATCAGAGATCCTTCCCCATGACCCTACAGCCCCTGGATCATCTTGCATTACACCTGGGTACCTTACATCTTGCATGAGGGACCATCCCAGGCAGAGCAGAGGTTGGACCCAAAGGACAGACTGTAATCCTCCCTCGATTGATAAAGGTCTTTTTGTTTGTTAAGGCTTGGGAGGTTTTTTTAACGCATGCAGCTTTCTCTCAGGTTGCTGCAATAACTTCAACTACCATCTCAACCTCCCCAGTTGCCTCCTATGTCCCCGCAGCTCCCTCACACAGATTACTGCAAACCCCATGTCCTCAGTGCCACCTCCTCCAGAGAGTCCTGCCCCAGCTCCTTATGGTGCACAGAGGATTCAGGTCCCACTCATCTGGGGCTCTCAAAAGTTCTCTTTATTATTATTTGCTTCGATTACAGGGACATGCTCGGGACCCAGACAACCCTTGTTCTAGGGATTGCACATGTATTTGTCACTCCAGTAGCCAAACTGCACCTCATGCACTATTTCATACACTTCCTCCTCCATACCAAGCCACTCTGGCTGCTACCACTCTCCTGGGAGCACTGCAGACATGGGACCAAAGCTCAGGGTCTCCATTCCAACCTCTTCGCCCCAATGTTCCCATTACCCTACCACTTTCACAGCTCTACCTCCTTCCTTACCTACAGTGAGAGGCCATGCACAGCCCCACAACTGTCCCATGCTCAAGTCCTCTCCTCCCCACCAGTCTCCTCTGAGCCTGATTTACTGCTGGCCATCACACCTCCATCTCACCCCACCCAGAGATCCCCACTGCTCAAACAGCCCCCGGCCAGGCCCCAACTACACATCAGAAAAATCCAGCAACTACGTAGGACCATGCAAAACAACCATTACAGCTAAACTCCCCAGCTCCTAGCCTCTTCCCTTGCAATGCCCACACCTCAAAGCCTTACTGACAACCCCACCAACTGCCTTCCCACTCCCCCATCACAGAATTCTCAGAAAAGCAAAAACCTACCTGCAGCAAGACCCAAACCCCACATCCTCTCCTTCCAAAGCTCCTCGTTACTCTGCAGCAGCTCTTTCTTGAGTGCTCCTGCTCCACCTGTCTTCCCAGTGCCCTCTGCTAACAAACCACATAATCCCAGCTGCTGCTACAACTGGAGTTAACACCAATTCACAGCCAAACACCGGCAGCTGGGCTTTGGTGGGTGTTGCTGTGCTGCTCTGGCTTTTCTCAATGTGAAAGCCCAGCCCTGGAGAACCAGCAAGGAAACTTCACCCAGACCAGAATGGCTGGGATGAGCTTGGCTGATGCTTTTCATATCCCACTGAGACATGAAGCTCTACTGATACAACCTGCTCGCTTGTTCCCAGCACACGCACAAGGAGAACAAGCACCAAACAAACTGCCCACGGATAGGGTTGAGACTCTGCAGCCAGGCAGGGCAGCACCAGGCTCTCCAGGGCACAGACCTTCTCCAACCTCAGTGTTACCCAAAGCACTGGCCACATCCTTCTGTTTGCATGGATTGTGGAAACCTGTATTTAGCATATAATGGGGGAATTGAAATAAATCATCCATAGTCCATAGTAATAAACCTTGCACCTCGAGCAAGGCAAAAGCCTGACCTTTCGTAGTTAAGCTGTCCTGGTGAGAGGTTAGATCTTGTGTTTTCTGATCATCAAACAGGAAAGCATTAGCCAGACAGGGAGAACAAGCTCTTATCTAGACCTGATTTCTTTCCTCTCCAGGGGATCCTGTAGGGTATTTCAGTTCTCTCTCACTCGCTGTGTGACTCTTCCCTCCCCCAGTTGCTTGAAATCAGCCAAATTCACAATCTAATCTGGCCGAGAGTCAAAGGGGAGAAAAATCAAGTCCTAATGCAGTGACTACTTCAAATGAGGAATTGAAGCCAATCAGAAAGGCATTATTGATCCCTGCTCAGAGCACCTCGGTCAGGAAGGGGAAAGCCATGGGTAGCCGCAGAACTGCCCACCGCAGCCAGCTGGGCTGCCCTGCCAAACCTGCAGTTTTCCCAGTGCTCACCCAGCTGGGAGCTGGTGTGAGAGAGGATCCAGCCCCATCCAACACGAGTTCCCAGCCAGTGCATGCAGGCAGGGAGAATACCCAGCACCCCTGTGCCAGTACCAATGGAGTGAATAAGCCCACGTGTGTGCGAGAGTGCGACCCATGTGCTACCCACCACAGTGCACTCGTGCAAACACAGCGGACCCGTGTGCAAAAGCAGGGCTACCACATCAAACAGGGTGCGTGTGTGTGTGTGTGTGTGTGTGCACAGCAAGGGCAACATGCACGAAGCAGCATTAGTGCAGGTCAGCTGTGTGCAAGAGCAGAAAGGTGCCAGGGCAGGGGGTGCATGTGTGTGCATAGGCATACCTGTCCCTGCAGTGGGCAGCAGGGTGCTCACCCTAGGCAGTGGGGCACAAGCAGCAGGAGATGGGCAGCAGCCAGATGGGGCTGGGCTCAGCTCCGGGCATCCCTGGGTGAGATCCCGGTGCTTCGGTCTGCGTTAGCGTTGGCCACACGCTCCTGTGCCTTATGTAACTGCAGCAGGGATGTAGTGGCAAAAGGGGAACAGAGATGGGGGAGAAAGGAGCTCCCCACTGAACTCCCACAAAGCAAAGGGGGCCGGGGCAGGAGCCGGATGCCCCGAGCAAGGTAAATCTGGACGCCAGGCCGAGGCAGTTGCGTTGCCACCGGGTGGGCTGAGCTGGGCCCGGCTCGGGGATGCCCCGGTGCCGAGTAGGTCCGGCCACTGCTGCCATTCCCCGGGAGAAGCTGCTCCCCACGGCTCCAAGCAGCGCCCAGCACAGCCCGACCGACCCCTGCCCAGAGGGGACTGCCCTGAGGAAGGATCTCAGCCTGGAGTGCCCCCCGGAGCCAGCGGGACAGCAGTACCGGAGGGGAGTCCTGCAAAGTTTGGGGAATCCCGCATTTTGCAAGGGAGCAGGAAGGAAATATCACCCCGAAAAAAAACCTCTAAAAAGCATAAAACCCACAAGGGGTCCCGATGGCTCCTGTCCCCGTGTCCCACTCGGGCCCCCCCAAGCTGCCAGCCCAGTCACCGTGAGGACATGCGACCACTGGCACCCCATTACCTGCCGGCATCACGTCTGCTGCTGCCTGCCCTGCTCCGGCTCTTCCTCCTCCTCCTCCTCTCCTTCCTCCTCCTGGTCTCTCCCTCTCCCTGCTGCTTGGGGCTCTTTATGGAGATTCATTCATTCATGCCTTCCCATCGGTCCCTCAGCATTTCCCTGCCTCCCGGAGGCAGAGCGTGTGACGCCTCGCCCCTTTCCAGCCACTTTCTGCTGTCACAGAGCGGAGACCGGGGCTGGGACACGCGTGGGCAGCGCCGGCCCGTGGGACCGTCCCCCGGGGCGGGGGGAGAGGGGAGGGGGAAAGGGGACGGGCGAGCGTGGGCACGGCACCCACCCTCCCTGGGGGGTACCACCGAGCTCTGGTGCCCGTCACCGCGGCGTCGGGTCGACACCCCAGTGGCTTTCCGCGCTGTCCTCCCCATTCCCCGCCAGCCGCTGCCGGAGCAGCAGCTGCCGCGGAGGGTCTCGGGTGAGCTCGTAACCCCCGGGAAATCCTGAGCCCCCTTTTTCCGTCTCTGCTCGTCCTCCGCCCCAGCCCAGCCCGGCCTTCTTCTTCCTGCTCCTCTTCCCCTACCCCCGCATCCCTCTCAGCGAAGCGCTGCCCCAGCCCAGCAAAAAGCGCTGACTCAAGCTCGGAGAGAAGCAGCTGAGCCCGGCGTAGGGAGATGGGGCTCCCTTCCAGCCAGGCACCGGCATCTCCGACCGGTTCCCCCAATACCCCTGCCCCGGGGAGGACTCCCCTAACTCCTCCAGGTCACTGGCAAAGTTCTCCGTGCTTCAGCTGCCTTCCCTGGGACGGGAATCCCTTCGCTGCCTGCCCTGTTGCCGCACCTCGAGGGGCTGGAGTCACTCTCCAGACCCCCACTGACAGCGCCCTACAGCTCTTCGCTGCCAGCACCCTCCACCAGGCCGGGCAAAACCCGAGGGGTTTCGGCGGGGAGGGGGGATAAACCCTGATAGTGCCAGGCAGCACGGAGGAGGGTGCTGGGGTGCTAAACTTCGGGGAGGGGTTGTCACCTCTCCGCACAGGCTCGGGGTTGTTCTTTCTAGCTAAGCAGGGCGGAAAAAATCGCTTTTTCCCCCTTAAAGACACTGTCGGGAAATGGAAAAGCAGCGGCTGCGTTTGGGTGCTGCCGGGGGCTTCAGAGCGACAACCCGTTAATTCGGGATGAAACCCCTTAAAAATAATTCCCGGAGGGCCCCGCCCGCTTCCCGGTGCCGCTGCCGCAGGCGGTGCCACCCCCCTTTTGCAATATTGCCATCAATTTCTATTACCGATCGCTTTGTTCACCTCTGCAAACTTGTAAATATTTAATACTGTGAGAACCGGCACCGAAGCGCTCGGAGCCGCCGGAGGAGGAGAGGCTGGGGAAGAAGGCAAGAGCGGCTCCTCCGACGGCCCCGCTATCTCTGACCCCGGGGGAGCCTGTTGATATCGGTTCATCGTATGTTCCCCTCGCTCCGCTTTCCACTCCCTCCTCTGGTCTTTGCTGGGGCTGCAAATCACAGCCTGGACGTGGGTACCCCCGAGATGCCCGGCTTGGGAAAGGCAGGATGAGCGGGGATGAGGAGGTTTCTGACCGGGAAGAGCAGGAGGAGAAGAGGATACGGGACACACATCCCACACCCCCCGGGATCTCCACCATCGCACACCAGGATCCCCATACACACACACGCCCGACGGATCGGCGTGTCCCCAGCATCGGGACGCTGCTGCCGGCCGCCCCGCTCCACAGCCAGTGGGACGGGCGCTGCGGGTGGCGCGGGTTTGGACAGGTTAGAGGGGGTCCTGACCTTAGTGCAGGACTGCCCCTCACCGCCCAGACCTCTCTGGCTACGGCAGGCGGGATCCAGGACAAAATCGTTTAGCAACTCCAGCCGCGGTTTCACACCGTCCCCGCCGCCAGTCCCCCAGGCTCAGCCTGAATTCGGGAACTGAGACGGAACTTCAGAGCAACATCTGTCATGATAA
>JAOXOE010026589.1:0-21237 GCA_028565055.1 Phoeniculus purpureus
AGGTGGGTTTTAAACATCTCCAGAGAAGGAGACTCCACAACCTCCCTGGGCAGCCCATTCCAGTGCTCTGTCACCCTCACTATAAAGAAGTTCCTTCTCAGATTGATGTGGAACCTCCTGTATTCCAACTCACACCCACTGTCCCTTGTCCTATCATGAGATGACACTGAGAAGAACCTAGCTACATGCTCCTGACATCCACCCTTCACAGATTTATCAACATTAATGAGGTCACCCCTCAGTCTCCTTTTCTCCAAGCTGAAGAGAACCAGCTCCCTCAGCTTTTCCTCACAAGGGAGGTATTCTACTCCCTTCGTCATCTTTGTGGCTCTGCACTGAACTCTCTCCAGCAGTTTTGTGTCCTTTTTGAGCTAAGGGGCCCAGAACTGGACAAAATATTCCCACCAGGGCAGAGTAGAGGGGAGGAGAACCTCTCTCGATCTGCTAACCACCCCTTTCTGATCCATCCCAGGATGTCATTTGCCTTCTTGTCCACAAGGGCACATTGTCTGTCTCATGGCCATCCTGATGTCCACTAGGACCCTCAGGTCCCTTTCACCTACACCACTCTCCAACAGGTCAGTCCCCAACCTATACTGATCTCTTGCCATTTTATGTTCTGTAATCTCATACAGCTGAGTACCCACACGAGGAAACCAATGGTGTTCTTATTCCATAAAATATGACTCAAGGCTTGTATTGGTGCCAAATGTTCTTCCAAGCTTGTTGCATGGTCCAACGTTGTAATCACAGTCAGTGACAAAATGTCTTGTGGACCAAGTGAGGTGTGATATTTTGATACCTCTGGAAGCAGTGATCAAAGCAAATAACTTGCATAAGAACAAGCACTGCCTTATATCCCCGCTGTGTCTTAAGCCATCTTGTTCCTCATACCTCACACAGGCCTCTCTTTTCACCCACACAGTGGATTATTCCCCTCAGAAACTGACTGCTAAAATTTTCTTTTCTGACATGAGGTCTTAATAGGACACTTAATTCCTGAGAGCACTTCACCCATCAGCCACAGCTTCTGTGAGCTCGCAGTGGCCAATGCCAGAGAAAATTATTTCTATGAGTGGTGCATGGCTGGATGAGTGCCCCAGCAGACCCACAGCCTAGGTAATCACACCTTAGCTCTCACAGGAGCTGTTCCTCTGCCTGCTGCGAGTGCAGCCTGCACTCGCTGCCCCTATGACTCCTCACAGCCTGTCAGCTTTTCTGCTGAGGTTTTTTCAGTTGGTCACAAATTCTCTTTTCTGTAGGCTTTCTTAAAAGTAAAGTGCTTAGGCTGACTCGAGCCAGCGAGCAGTATCTTAACTTCTCCAAAGCTATGTGCTGGAGCCTGTGTCTATGCTCATTTCACCGGCAGCTCCTTTTCATCCTTGTGTGCTTTACCTTCAAATGTTCACAGACAGCAATGTGGAACTGCACAGGGAAGACAAGTTACACGTAAAAAATGTTCACAGGGGATAGAACATAGAATCATATAATCACTAACGTTGGAAAAGGCCCTTGGGATCATCAAGTCCAACTATCAATCCTATTCTACATGTTCACCCCTAAACCAGATCCCCAACACTAGATTTAAGTGTCTTTTAAACTCGTCCAGGGATGATGACTCAACCACCACCCTGGGCAGCCCATTCCAGTGCCTGACAGCTCTTTCAGTGAAGAATTTTTTCCTGATGTCCAATCTAACCCTCTCCTGTTGGGGCTTGAAACCCTTCCCTCTAAGTACCTGTGAGAAGAGACCAGTACCAACATCTCTACACTTTCCCAGCTTGTCTGTCCTGCTCAGGTTCATCTCCTGGCTAACCTGTGGCAAAGTCTACTTACTTTTTATCCTTGTACAATGTGAGTCATACATCTATTTGTGTCTGAGGGCCTCATTTCTTACTCTCTTCCCAAAGAAATGCACCCTGTTTTATCCAGAAAATGGCCAGTTGTGCACTTCTGCTAAAACATTCTCTTCTGTCCTGTCTAATCTTCTTCGATTATGCAGCTTTAGACCTTGTTTATGGAACATATAAGGATTTCTGAGTCATTCGCAGAGGCTTTTTTATTTTCTTTTCCTTTTTGTAGATAATTGTCTTTCACTTTACTGGTATTATTCCTTTAACACAAGGGTATGGAATATTGTGTCCAGTTCTGGGCCCCTCAGTTCAAGCAGGACATAGTCCGGCACAGAGCCACAAAGATTATGGAGTAGAATATCTCCCTCATGATGAAAGGCTGAGGGAGCTGGGTCTCTTGAGCTTGGAGAAAAGGAGACTGAGGGGTGACCTCATTAATGTTTATAAATATGTGAAGGGTGGGTGTCAGGAGGATGGAGCCAGGCTCTTCTCAGTGTCATCTCATGATAGGACAAGGGACAATGGGTGTGAGTTGGAATACAGGAGGTTCCACATCAATATGAGAAGGAACTTCTTCATGGTGAGGGTCACACAGCACTGGAAGGAGCTGCCCAGGGGGGTTGTGGAGTCTCCTTCTCTGGAGATGTTAAAAGTCCACCTGCATGTCTTCCTGTGAGACTTGGTCTAGGTGATCCTGCTGTGTCAGGGGGATTGGACTAGATGATTTTTCAAGGTCCTTTCCAATCACTAATGTTCTGTGATTCTGAGATTTTCACACCATGATGAAAATTAAAGCCCTTCATAGTACAGAACAGGTTTGTTCAAATGGTATCAGTGATCTACAACGCAAACATCTTGATCAACTTCTGTAACTAGCTCCATGCCGGAAGGTTACTGTGAAGGGAGTACCGTGCCCTTCAGATGAAGGGGGAGAGAAAGCTGAGAGGAAAGCCTTTGTAACTGCATGAAGGCTTAGCAAAAACATTAAGGATTGGATGCAACCTCAAAAGATCATCTAGTTTTAATGTTTTAATTTCTTATCCACGCTGTATATTGATGGAAGTGGTGAAAACTGTCAGAAAGTGGATGTGAACTGCTGAAGTCCCTCTGCTTTGATGCATGTCTGTGCACAGGGGCTGACACTGGGACTGCACAGTGACTGATAACACATTTTCTGCATCATTCTCTAGTGCTGTGCTGGAGCTTCCTGTTCAAACACCTTATCTCTCCCACCTTGTTTGCAAACCAAAGAGTTCAGCAGAGGTAATAAATTGGTGCCATTACTGCATGGACACAGCAGCATTCTATGTCATCATCAGATGCCCTTTTTACTACAGCATCTAGTGGTAGGACAAGGGGGATGGTTTTAAGCTAAAAGAGGAGAGATTTTGATTAGATCTTAGAAAAAATTCGACCCTGTGAGGGTGCTGAGGAACTGAAACAGGTTGTGCAGGGAGATTATGGCTGCTCTATCCCTGGAAGTGTTCAAGGCAGGGTTGGATGGGGCTCTGGGCAACCTGGTCTGGTGAGAGCTGTCCCTGCACATGTCAGAGAGCTGGGACATGGATGATCTCTGAGGTCCCTTCCAATCTAAACCATTCTGTGATTCAATGATCAGTTTGCATACCTCCATGTACTAAACCAGGTTGAAGCCTGTGTGTTAGCTGTGAATACTACTTGTTGTTTCCTGACAAGCCTTTTAAACCTCTTAGGATCATACAGTGGTATTTTGAATTTTGAAACAGTTTGGCACTAAAGGGGACATCTCTGTTTATTGTGTTTCAGCAGAAACATAAGTTCTTCTGTGAGAAAGAGCCTGTACACTGAAGGGACAGGAACACAGGGCCAGAGCAGGTCTGACATCGCCAGTACTTACTAGGAAAATGTACTGATCTGTCTTTTGTCCACCACAGAAAGGTTCTGTTAAGCAAAGATTTGGGTATTGCCAGCAGCTGATGAAGAGGATTAAGCATAGGCCAGAAGAATTAGCAGACTTACAGAAAGACATGGGGTATGCTTTTTGAAAGTGCATTTAATTCCCTTATTCTACCACCTTGCCTGTGGTACCTCTTACACTTTATTTCCTTTCTCCTCACGTGAAATACCAAAAAAAAAAAGGTAATAGAAAATGCAATTATAATAGACAGTTTCTGCCTTATGTTCATCTAATGATGGAGTAGAACATCTCCCGTATGAGGGAAGGGAGCTGGGTCTCTTTAGCGTGGAGAAAAGGAGACTGAGGGGTGACCTTATTAATCACAGAACATTAGAGATTGGAATGGACCTCAAAAGATAATGTTTATAAATATGTGAAGTGTGGGTGTCAGAAGGAAGGAGCCAGTCTCTGCTGAGTGTCATCTAATGCTAGGATAAGGGGCAATGAGTGTAAGCTCGAACATAGGAGGTTCCACATCAATATTAGAAGGAACTACTTCTGAGTGAGGGTGACAGAGCACTGGAAGGGGCTGCCCAGGGAGGTTGTGTAGTCTCCTTCTCTGGAGATATTTAAAACCTGCCTGGCCGTGTTCCTGTTCTGGGTGGTCCTTCTATGGCAGAGGGATTGGACTAGATGATCTTTCGAGGTCCCTTCCAATCCCCAATGTTCTGTGATTCTGTGAATTATTGGCTGGTCACTGCAACTTTTAAGGTAATTTAAAGGCAGAGCAGAGAAGTAAAAACACATCAGATGGATTTGAAGGGATATTTCCACACTCTGATTGATTAAAATAGCATTCTAATACTCCAATATTAATTTCAGTTTCCAGGTTTAATTTCTTTTGAAAGTTATTTACATTTTGTAAGACATTCAGATGAAACCTGCATCTCTTATACCCTTAAAATATACCTACCCTTACAACTGAAAAGGCTGAACATTCAAATGTTGTTATCAGGGGAGAAGCAGTCTTTTCAGTAAATTTCAGGGAGAATGGAAAAACAGGAAAAAAATTTCTAAAATACTGTAGTTCTTATGGGGTCCCTGTGTGACCAAGCTGAAACTCTGTGCACTCAGGAGTTGATATGAAATGGAAAACAGCTAAGAACAAGCTGCAGCTGACTCTGGGATTTATTGATCCTTGCAAGATTATAGGCTGTCCTTACAGCAGACACAGCCCAGTGCAAGTCAGACCTCAGAGCACCATCTAGCACAAGAGCAGTGAAATCCTCCAGCCAAACTGTGCATTTTAGGTCCTGTTTTCATTTTGCACAGGCTTCTTAAAAGCTGTAGCAGAGTTACAATCTGCCTTTGATCAACTTATGAGGAAAGGCTGAGCAAGCTGGGTCTCTTGAGCTTGTAAAGGAGGAGACTGAGGGGTGACTTCATTAATGTTGATAAATATGTGAAGGGTGAGTGTCAGGAGGAAGGAGCCAGGCTCTGCTCAGTGGCATCCAGTGATAGGATAAGGGGCGATGGGTGTCAGCTGGAACACAGGAGGTTCCACATCAGTCTGAGAAGGAACTTCATGGTAAGGGTGACAGAGCACTGGAAGAGGCTGCCCAGGGGGCTTGTGGAGTCTCCTTCTCTGGAGATCTTTAACACCCACCTGCTCTAGATGGTCCTGCTGTGTCAGGAGGATTGGGCTAAATGACGTTTCAAGGTCCCTTCCAACTCCTAATGTTCTGTGATTATCCCAGCAAACACAACCATAACAGGTTTAAAATGTGTGAGAGTCAGAGCTTCTTCCTCCTTCACACGATGGTGTGCTGTGTCACTTCCATGTGCTGGAGGTCATGCTGGGAGCAGAGGGTGTCCCAAACCTGCCACTCTGCCTGGCTATGGGCTGTTCAGAACAGTGGAATGCTGATAATGTACTTTAAAAATAACTTGAACTTTTTTAAAATGACAAGGAGTTACCTTCAGGAAGTGAGCTGCCCATAAAACAGTTTTTTTTTAGAATAGGGAAACACATGCTGAATTTTTACTGTTACAAGTGTGTTGAGAGAGAGAGGTTGGAAAAAGTCAGCCCCGCACAGCCAAGGATGTCAATCACTTGTGTTCAGAGCCTGAAGTCACCTGCATGGGTTCTGAGTTGTGCTTGTGTTTCTTTGCTCAAAATTATGTTTCCCAGAAGTGGCTCAAAGCAGCAGCCGTGCCAGAAAGGTCCCAGAGCGCATGACAGACCTGCAGCGTGAGCCCACACTTCCCTGTCTGACTTGTTGATGAGAGTTTGTGGAAGGAAACGCACGCCACCCCACAGCCAACACAAGCAACGGCCATCGCTTGGTCCGCTCTGTCTACCCTTCAGGGAGCTGGTTTTGTCGAGTATGTTTTGGAGGAGGCGTGGGAGGAGGGGGAGATGCTGCTGCCACAGGCTGGGTGTAGAGTGCTGGGCTGTGATAGGCTGAGGGGATGGGATCTGCTGCCTATATCTACTGGCAGCTGCATCCTTGGCGCTTTGTAGCTGTCACAGCAGAGCAAGGAAGGGGCAGGGGAGAAGGAAGACCTCACTGACCAGCTGTAAGTAACACCCTTTGTCTTTGTGGCTGTACGTTTGGGTTAATGCAACAATTGGTTACCTGGAGCGGGAGCTCAGCTCATAAGCAGCCAGCCTGTGCTATTTCAGGGGATATCAGGAAACTCCAAAGACATTTCTTTTTCATCCGAGTTGCACAGTGTAGTGTGCACCTCATCTTTGGGTTTGCCTGGTTTTACAGAGGGTGTGTGGGGGTTGTATCTCTTTCTGTACCTTCAGGCAGAATCCTGTGTATCCCAAAGTTTGTGTCTTGCTTTTCAAAGAGCAGCAGTTCTGAAATAACTACCAGCCCTTGAACAATTCTCTACCAAATAAAAATAATAACATTATTCATAACAATGAATAATAAAATTTTCCAGGTTCAAGGCATAAACGTTTTGAGGTGAGGTTTTGTTCAGAAGTAATACTTCCCCACCACAACTATAGGACCTCACAAAGGAAAATTATGAAGAGACAGTGAAGGATAAAACTAGTAACTCATAGCTGGAAAATGAAGTTTTAAAATGAAATGTAGGGGCCATGAAAATGATGGAGTAGAACACTTCCCTTATGAGGAAAGGCTGAGGAAGCTGGGTCTCTTTAGCTTTGAGAAAAGGAGACTGAGGGGTGACCTCATTAATGTTTATAAATATATGAAGGGTGGGTGTCAGGAGGATGGAGCAAGGCTCTGCTCAGTGTCATCTAATGATAGGACAAGGGGCAGTGGGTGTAAGCTGGAACAGAGGAGGTTCTGAGAAGGAACTTCTTTGCAGTGAGGATGACAGAGCACTGGAACAGACTGCCCAGGGGGGTTATGGAGTCTCTCTCTCTGGAAAAGTTTAAAACCCATCTGGATATGTTCTCATGTGACTAGGTGGTCCTGCTGTGTCAGGGGGATTGGACTAGATGGTCTTTTCAGGCCCCTTCCAATCCCTAATGTTCTGTGATTCTCTAATGTGTATTTGTCAATTTTGGCTTACACAAAGTAAAAGTGCGAAGTAGATTCTGTTCCTTTTGACTTGTGCTGAAATAATATTCATTCTACAGTCCTTACTCAGGCAAGGTTCCTGTTGCTAGTAGTAGTAGTTTAATAGTAGCAACAGCTGCAAAACCCTTCAGCTGGGATGAACAGGAGCAAGTTCTCCTGGCTTCAGTGCTGTTGCTGTAGTACTGCGAGCCTTTAGATGATTTTGTTAAGTTACAGTCTGTTGGCAGGAAGTGCACTTGCCTCACTCGTTGGAAAGATAGACAATGATGAATTTGTTTCTTACTCAATGCAGCTATCAGTTTAATGTGCTATTAGTGTGTCTCTCTGTCTCTTTACTTTGGAGAAAAGGAGACTGAGGGGTGACCTTATTAATGTTGATAAATACGTGAAGGGTGAGTGTCAGGAGGATGGAGCCAGGCTCTGCTCAGTGTCGTGTAATTATAGGACAAGGGGCAATGGGTGAGAGCTGGAACATAGGAGTTTCCACATCAATATAAGAAGGAACTTCTTCCCAGTGAGGGTGACAGAGCACTGGAAGGGTCTGCCCAGGTGAGTTGTGGAATCTCCTTCTCTGGAGATGTTTAAAATCCGCCTGGACATGTTCCTGTGCGACTTGGTCAAGGTGATCCTGCTGTGTCAGGGGGATTGGACTAGATGATCTTTTGAGGTCCCTTCCAATCCTTAATGTTCTGTGACTCTTCCCTTCTGCACTTAATAGTACAAGTGGCTGAAAGATTTTATTACCTTAGCTGCTTTGTATTTTACTTTGATGAACTGGAGAACAGGCACTCATACCATTGTAATACACTGACTATACATCTCTCATTTGTTCTCTTTTTTCCTCCTATTTTTAATCATTTTCTATTTTACTACACCTTGCCCATTAGTACTTAGATCTTCTTTACGTTTTTATTTAGTTAACATGAAAAGAAGATTTGAAAATGATAGACACTTTTTAACAGAACTATTGAAAAGCTGACTGTTATCTATGTAATATTACACCTATAAATGCATGGTTCAGTTTCCAATATAGCAGAAAAATGAGTGCAAGTGAACCTTATGCTGAATATACAATCCAAAACCTCACAGCAGTTATTGTAACTTCACTGAAATAAAACATTGTCGATGCACTGAGATAGATATAGTTGTTTAAACAAAGCAGCAAAGGCTGTGTCAACAGTCTTTAGGCTGTGCGGTGTGCTTGTCCAGTGACAAGTTCCAGCAAAATTAGAGAGCAAAGAGTTTGTGTGTTAATAACAAAAGAGATGCACTGATATCATTTAAGGTTTAATATGATTTTTCTCAGTTTTACCTGCAATTAAGAGGAAAACTCCAGTAACATATGACTTGATCTGAAAAAGGTTGCAGTGCTGACAGTATCCAGTGATTCTTCACAGAATCACAGAACATTAGGGATTGGAAGGGACCTCGAAAGATCATCCAGTCCAATCCACCTGGCACACCAAAATCAGTTAGATCAAGTCACATAGGAACATGTCCAGGTGGGTTTTAAACATTTCGAGAGAAGGAGACTCCACAACTCCCCTGGGCAGCCCGTTCCAGTGCTCAGTGATTCTTGCTGGCAGCAAAAGTATTCAGGCACAATGTATGCTTGGTGAAATTGTGTTTTTTCAATCCAAGTGTGGCTGTTAATGAATCTGAACACACACTTCTTACAAAGTGGTAGAGACTGGTAGACACCTAGGCAGAGTACCTCCTGAGAGGCTGTGCTCTCCTGACTTGGGGTTCAGCTAGAGAATGCTGAAACTCATCCTGGGAGATGTGGAATCCCTGAGAACATGGAGACTTTATCAATCTGTATGTGCCTTCAAGAAAACAGACCTTTATTAAATACTTAAGAGAGAGGGTCAATTTTGGCCCCCTCGGTTCAAGGACACAGAACTGCTTAAGAGAGTGCAGTGCAGAGCCACAGAGATGATGAAGGGAGTAGAACACCTCCCTTATCAGGAAAGGCTGAGGGAGCTGGGTCTCTTGAGCTTGGAGAAAAGGAGACTGAGGGGTGACCTCATTAATGTTGATAACTATGTGAAGGGTGGGTGTCAGGAGGATGGAGCCAGGCTCTGCCCAGGGGCAGCCAGTGATAAGACAAGGGGCAGTGAGTGTGAGCTGGAACAGAGGAGGCTCCACATCAATGTGAGAAGGACCTTCTTCCTGGTGAGGGTGACAAAGTCCTGGACAGGGCTGCCCATGAGAGTTGTGGGGTCTCCTCTGGATGTGTTTAAAATCTGCCTGGCCATGTTCCTGTGAAACTTGATCTGGAGGATCCTGCTGTGGCAGAGGGATTGGACTAGATGATCTTTAGAGGTCCCTTCCAATCCCTAATGTTCTGTAATAACAGCCATTCCTGTGATGAGATGATATGGAACAGGACGTAGAAGAGGAGTTTCGAACAGGACAAAGAAAAATCCATGAGGAGGATGCCAAGTGCCAAAAACATATGACAGGCATGTACAAGAGGGTGTAGAAGAAGGGACAGAGGGAGGAAAATGCTTGCACAGGCGAAGTTGGAATTGGACAAAGGGATTGCCACTCAACACTCAGAATGCAAGCACCGCTTTGCCTACAGGCAAGGGTAAGTCAAAGGAACACAAAATAGCACTCTCTTCTGATCCAACATCTCAAAATAAACTTGCTTAAGCCTAGGAGCAAGGCTTTAACATTGCTCCCACATCATCATGACTGAACACTGACTTTAAGCACACACAACAGCCACATGCCTGCCCAGTTAGACTTCAAATCCTGTTATGTTCTCGGTCTCAATAACTTCCTACGACAGCAAGTTCCACAGACTAATTGTATGTGGGAAAGACAGAATACATCATTTTTATTGCTTTTATATTTGCCACCTTTGATTTCAATAGGCCCTATCTCTCTGTTCTTCTGTCATAAGAAAAGGAAAACAGATGTTTCCAAATCATTCTCTTTTACACTAGAATTCAGTGGAGCATAAAGCTAACAGTTAAATAAATGCGTTCTTCCAGACAGAGTAAACCTGCCTGCCCACTAGGAGAAACAGAGGAAGATCAACAAGTAAAAGAACGTTGTGGGTTGAGGCTGGGCTAGCCGTGAAATGAATGGGGAAGAGAAAGGGAATAAGGGAGAGGGGCTTACAGAAAACTAAACCAGCTTTCATTAAAATAATGAGAATGAGAAACATACACAGACCCAACACTGAACACAACCCCCTGCTGGCAGTTACATCACCATCACCACTGGTGCAGATGCTAGGGAAGTCTCAGACTGGACTCAGCAGCAGACAGGAACCAAACGCAGGAGCTAGGTTATGGAACGCTCACATTGGAATGGACAGTGTCTCTCTTGCGCTCCAGCCATGGATCTAAGGGATCCCACTGTGGCAAAGGGATTGGACTGAATGATCTTTCAAGGTCTCTTCCAGTCCCTAATGTTCTGTGATTCTGTGATTCAGTGGCGACTGGGTTCAGGTGTCTCTCTAAATAGAGTGGAAAGCAGGATCTGAGCTACACAAGACCAAATTAAAGCAGAAAAACAGCTTCAATTAAGAAAAAGCCCATCCTTTAAAAATATCTTGGCAGCTGCAACCAACATGGATCAAAGTTGTCAGAAAGGCTGCCCAGTGTGTGGGTTTTTTTTTTTTAGCAGACTTTTCCCATTAGGGCAAAAAATGTTGAAATGATGAGTCTCTTGATCAACTATAAACAGCCAGTGTTGAAAGTCAGACCCTTAACAAAATACATGCATTTCATGATGTTACTCCTCAGACACACAGTTCTACTACACAGCAGCTCCTCAGACACACAGTTCCACTACACAGCAAATGAGGTGTGGAATAGTGACAAAAACAGTGGATAATTTAAGCCCTCCTTGTTTGCTGCAGCACTGCTTGCAAAGAGAAACTTGAAGACATAAATGAGCTTTCATAATGCTGTGAGTGTGCTAAGGATGCACAGAGGACTGATTCCCTACAGGCATTCAAATTTTAAAGAACCCAAACCAGTTCAGCAGACTTCACTTAATCTAGATCAATGCTTTAGTGTGTGTGCATTTATCTTTGCCCTTTCTCTACTATAGACTCAGTAGCTCAGTAATTGCTGCATTTTCCTAAAATCAGAGGACTGTAACAGTCAAACCAGTGCAGACTGAAAAAATCCCAATCCTCTCACCCCAGCACAGCATGCCCTAGGTTTTCTCAAAATGTGAAACAGGATAATAAATATGAATAAGGGAGCAACATGAACCTCTGGAATTGTATGTCCAGTTCTGGGCTCTGTAGTTCCAGAAGGGCACAGAACTGCTGAAGAGAGTCCAGCACAGAGCCACAGAGATGGTGGAATGGAGCATCTCCCTGATGAAAGCTGAGGGAGCTGGGTCTCTTGAGCTGGGAAAAAAGGAGACTGAGGGATGACTCCATGAATGTTAATGAATATGTGAAGGGTGGGTGTCAGGAGGATAGAGCCAGGCTCTGCTCAGTGGCACCCAATGACAGGACAAGGGGCAATGGGTGTTAGCTGGAACACAGGAGATTCCACATCAATATGAGAAGGAACTTCTTTCCATTGAGGGTGACAGAGCCCTGGAACGGGCTGCCCAGGAGGGTTGTGGCGTCATCTTCTCTGGAAACATTTAAAATCCACCTGGCCATGTTCCTATGTGACTGGATCTAGGGGATCCTGCTGTGGCAGGGGGATTGGACTGGGTGATATTTCAAGGTCCCTTCCAACCCCTAATATTCTGTGACACACTAGATTGTAATGAAGAGAGCACCTTGGAAAGTACAGAGAGAGATGAGAATCTGTACAAGAGACTGCAAAATGTATTTTTACCTGTTGGTCTCCACTTCTAAAGGTCACAGAACATTAGGGATTGGATGGGACCTCGAAAGACCATCCAGTCCAATCCCTCTGCCATAGCAGGACCCTCTAGATGAAGTTACACAGGAACATATCCAGGCAGGTTTTACACATCTGCAGACAAGAACCCCACTCCAGATTTGCCCTCTTTCCCAGTCTGTCATACACAGTTCAGCATCAACTAAAACTCAATCCTTTCTCCCATTTCCTGATTTGTTACGAATCGATGAAGACCTCCGTAAATACAACAGACTTCACTAGGTAAAAGATAAGTCTCCTTCCCAGATCCAGACCCCAATCAGCATTCCTTCCTTATCTCCCTTTAAGCTGTGAATCACTACCAAATCCCATCCAGCTGTTCAGCCAGCCATGACAGAGGTCACAGCACATCCCCACTTACCCTCAGCCCTTTACTCTGCAGCTACAGCTTCCAGCTGGACCCTGCCAGTTCACTGCATCCCTGCTGCTAAGTATTACCACACAAAGCATCCGCTATCCAACCCCTATTTTTCAATCTTTCACAAAAAATCCAGTACTAGCTATAAAAGATGCCCTAAATGGCTAGTTCCGGGCTACTTAGCACTGCAGTGGAGCATGCACCTAGACAATCCCAGTGCTGAATTACCTGTCAGAGCTTTAAGATCCCTCATAAGACTGTACTTGCAAAACAATGCAGTAGGTACTGCTTGCACCTTCAGGGGGTTAGAGAACTTGTGGGAAAAGCAAGGTACAAGATATACTCCATGCATTACAAAACCTCCGATGTAACATATTGATAGTCATGAGGAGTACTCACGGTGAAACTTAAAACTGGAATGTCTCAGCACATCACAGAATCACAGAACCTAGGGCAGGTCACACAGAAACACATCCAGACAGGTCTGAAAAGTCTCCAGAGAAGGAGACTCCACAACAGACTCCCAGAACATTAGGGGTTGGAAGGGACCTTGGAAAATCACCTAGTCCAACCTCGCTGCAGAGCAGGATCACCTAACAGTATGCTTACAGAATCACAAAATTATTAAGGCTGGAAAAGCCCTCTGAGCTCATCCAGCCCAGCCCATGACCTGATATCACCACATGGGACAGATTAGGGCACTAGAGGCCAAAGCCAGGCTGTCCTTCAACACCTCCAGGGACGGGGACTCCCCCACTGCAAGGCCAAGGACTATATCTGCTTTATTATTAAAGAACATTTAAAGATAGCTAGAAACTTCCACACCACCTTGTAAACAGACTAGAAATTAAAAAATTCCTTTGCCCTGTAAATCCTGCAGTCTAAATTCAGTAAGAGAAACACATGAAGGTTAGTTAACCCTTCACAAGGGTGAGGAGAAGTGGCTGAGTGGCAGGAAGCAGAGGCTTGCTCTGAACAGTGCAGGATAAAAAGCAGCAGCAAGAACAAAGGGTAGATGTTGCATTGGGGGAGAGGGTGCAGTGGTGCTGAGACAGCTGGGAGAAGGTTGGACTTGATGATCTTGAAGGTCGCTTCCAGCTGAAACTGCTTTATGATTCCATGTTTCCATAAAGGGCAGAAGTTAAACATTTCATGAGGTTAAAAATGTTGCCAAGTGGAATAAGGAAACAGAAACGAGACTGAAGTTAGTGAACTGCAGAATGAGGAACAACAGGGTGGGGGAAGGAGGTGATTTTGCAGGTACTCAACACAAAATGTAAAGAGACCATTTCGGGTCATCTCATTCAGTACCTGCTCCTGGCAACAGTAAGAGCAGCTACTCCTCCAGCTAGGCAGCTGTGGTGACTGCCTGCAGCCCACTCCCGTTGGGAGTACTTCTGTTGCGGAGTCTCCTTCTCTTGGAGACACTTAAAGCCTGCCTGGATACGTTCCTGTGCGACCTGATCTAGGGGATCCTGCTGTAGTGGGGGGATTGGACTGGATGATCTTGTGAGGTCCCTTCCAATCCCTGATGTTCTGTGATAAAAATCAATTGATAGATACACACAGTAGAAATAGCACTAAATATGAGCAGTCTAATCCCACAGGAAGCACCTTCCACCTAACCCGCAGCATTTACTGCCACTTCCACAACTCTTAGTACCAGTTCAAGCCTCCCTATTTCACAGAATCACAGAGCATTAGGGATTGGAAGGGACCTTGAAAGATCATCCAGTCCAATCCCCCTGCCACAGCAGGATCACCTAACCACCAGTGAGTCCAGTAGCTCCAGAGAGAAAGATGAGCAATGCAGTTCTCTAATCCCTTAAATAATCACTTACACTGATACAAAGAAAATGCAAAGCACATCTAACATGTTGACTTGGTGTACACTGACTTTCGTTTCTAAAAGTTGAAGCCCCTGGGGAAATCGACCCCTGAATTCTGCACTGAATCACAGAAATACACAATCAAAGAGATAACAGGACTCTCTATCATTAACCATAGAGCCTCTTTAAGAGAAAATACAAGTAATTGGATTAAACAAATGAACTGCCAAAACTTGGCCTGGACCCAGCTCTCCAAACAGTTCAATTTCACCTTACCTGATCTCTCTTTTGAGTAGTAAAACCATGGAAAAGATTGGAGACTGCAGGGAATAAATCACCACATCTGCCCTGAGCTACAATCCACATGACCCGTTCTCCTTTTGCCTCCCACCTCCCATACCAAGGGTAATAAAGAACACGGCCTTTGGCTGCTGCAGCATCCAGATCTGTGATATATTCTCCCATCAATGTCAGTTAGCCTCCCCATGCACACAGAACATGGATTAAATGTACTGTGCTAGCTGTTAGGCTTCCCACAAATGCCTTAGAAGATGAAATTTGCAAATTGGCAAGAGACATGAGCAAATCCCTCTGAATTCTGGAGTGAAGAGTGTTTATTTTGACAGTTGTAGTTTATTTTTAGTGCTTGACAATACATGTTCTCCAGTTCATCTCGTAAAACAATGATGCCAGTATTTAGACCTCCGCTGCTAAGCCTCAGAGGGAAATATTAAGTATAAACTTATTTCATTCAAATAAATGTGCAGATTGGCAAGATGCTGCTATAATGACTAAATTACTTCATTAATTTAGCTTAGTTTAAAGGACTTTCTGTAGTGGAAAAAGCACAGCCCTTAACTTACCATGTTGTGTGCAAGTCTGTACAGATGTGTGATAATTTGTTAATCTATTTGCATACAACAATATCTTCTTTTCATTTAGATCTTTAAGGAAAGAACCTGAAAGATCATCCAGTTCCAACCCCCCTGCATAGGCAAGGACAGCTTCACTAGAGCAGGTTACTCAGGGCCCCAGCCAACCTGGCCTTCAACACTGCCAGCAATGGGCCACCCACAGCTGCCTTGGGCCAGCTGTCTGTGGATAATTTTGTCTTCACATACAAAGACAAGATAGAGTCAGACCTGCACAGTATAAACACAAAGTGTTTCCCATTTATGTCTACAAACTACCACAGAATTACAGAATCACAGAACACCAGGGATTGGAAGGGACCTCGAAAGATTATCTAGTCCAATTCCCCTGCCACCAAACACACATCATGAATATTTCTTTAAAACAGAACCAGACATACAACTTGCTGCCATACACATACTCAACACAAAAATCATAGAATCACTGAATCATCCTGGCTGGAAAGGACCTCTTGGATCAGCAAGTCCAGCCCTCATCCCAACAGCTCCCTAACCCCTACACCATGGCTGATCAGTTTTGAACACCTCCAGGGATGAGGACTCCACCACCTCCCTGGACAGGCTGTTCCAGTGCCCAACCACTCTCTCAGCAAAGAACTTCTTCTGAAGATCCAATCAAAACTTCCCCTGATGCAACCTGAGGCTATTTCCCCTCGTCCTATCATTAGGAATTTGGGAGAAGAGACCAGCACCAGCCTGGCTATAACCTCCTTTTAGGGAGTTGCAGGGAACAGTGAGGTAGGTCTCCTCTCAGCCTCCTCTTCTCCAGACTCCATAACCCCAGTTCCCTCAGCCTGTCTCCATAGGTCTTGTTCTCCATCCCTCTCTCCAGCCTTGCTGCCCTACTCCAGCCCCTCAAAGTCCTTTTGATACTGTGGCACCCAAAACTGGACCCAGTATTCAAGATGTGGTCTCGCGAGCTCAGAGTATAGAGCTGGAATCTAACAGAAATGAAACCAAATTAAAGACTACACAACCAAGAGGAAAGATTAGAAATTGTCAGATAAAACTATCTGCAACATCATAAACCCAGTTGCATGGTGCCCTCCAAGGGTAGCAAAGCTGAAAGTCAAACAATAAAATTAAGTGGCATACACGAGAGTGTGCAGAGGAGGATTTCTATCCTCTTTGTTCTTAGCCACGACACAATTTCACAGCCGCTCACAAGATTCATTGCTCCAATGTTTGCAATGCGCGAGCACAGAACGCAGTTCATTTGGGAATTACTGAGCCAGGATGTGCCAGACGACATCTACCGCCGCATCAGCCAGCTCCTGCTACAGCGTCCGAGCAGCCTGCCCATCAAAACATTGCTGATTTCTAAAAAGAGGTGATAAATAAACCCAGGAATATCTTCAGAAAGGGATATTCCTGAAATATTAACTGATCAATCTACAGTAAAGAAGCTGTTCTGGGTTGCTATAGTCTGAATACGTCAGGCAGAGGACTGCCTTCAGGAGCTGCTCCTTACACACACTTCAGACTCACAGTATCACAGAACATTAGGGAGTGGAAGAGACCTCAAAAGATCATCCAAGTCCAATCCCCCCACCACAGCAGGATCCCCTAGATCCAGTCACACAGGAACATGACCAGGAGGGTTTTAAATGTCTCCAGAGAAGGAGACTCCACAACCTCCCTGGGAAGCCCCTTCCAGGGCTCTGTCACTCTGAGAGTGAAGAGGTTCCTTCTCATATTTACGTGGAAGCTCCTCTGTTCCAGCTCACACCCATTGCCCCTTGTCCTGTCATTGGGTGCCCCTGAGCAGAGCCTGGCTCTATCCTCCTGACACCCACCCTTCACACATTTATAAACATTAATGGGGTTGCACTCCCATCTCTGTGGCTCTGCACTGGCCTATCTCCAGCAGCTCTGTGTCCTTCTGGAACTGAGGGGCCCAGAACTGGACACAAGATTCCACTTGTGGTCTCACCAGGGCAGAGTAGAGTGGACAGAGAACCTCTCTCCATCTACTAGCCACCCTTCTATACTGATGTGGAACCTCCTATATTCCAACTTATAAGTAGTAATAATCTGGGAGAAGAGACCTGTATCAGCCTCACTACAACCTCCTTTTATTTAGTTGTAGACAGCAGTAAGGTCTCCTCTCACCATCCTCTTCGCTAGACTAAATAACCCCAGTTATTTAAGATCTACCTACTTCACAAGACAGAATTGTATTTTCATGTCTGCAGACTTCCATTACTCCAAGCAAAGACATAACATACTCGGACACCAACATTAAAGCCCAAAAGTCTCGAAGTACCTGCTTTAAGTTATGAAGCAACAGTTACGACTTTCTGAAATAATACAAAGTAGGAAAAGAAATTGTGAGACACTCTCTTCAAACACTGTGGTTACTCAATTCACATTAACCACTAACCAGCTTTTGAACTTGAAAGCCACATTTAACTTTCATAATTCAGTAGTAAAATCAGAAGTTGACCCATATTCTGGACAACAGAGATCAAAGACCTCTAGAATCTGCCTGCCAAAACCAGTGAGGAAGAGGAGTAAGAATGATTTGGCAGTAGCCAACTCACTACACTAGGACACTTACGTGGAGAGCACCGCGTCCACTGGGACCTGCAAACTTGTGACATGTATTAAACAGCTCTCCTTGGAAAATATCTCAAAGTCTACATATCTATTTGTTGGATGCAGGTCAAACACAGACCACAGGCCCCTTGGTTCCAGAAGGGCACAGAGCTGCTGGAGAGAGCCCAGCTCAGAGCCACAGAGATGATTAAGGGAGTGGAGCATCTCCCTGCTGAGGAAAGGCTGAGGGAGCTGGGTCTCTTTAGCTGGGAAAAAAGGAGCCTGAGGGGTGACCCTATGAATGTTGATCAATATGGAAAGGGTGGGTGTCAGGAGGGTGGAGCCAGGCTCTGCTCAGGGGCACCCAATGACAGGACAAGGGGCAATGGGTGTAAGCTGGAACAGAGGAGGTTCCACATCAACATGAGAAGGAACTTCCTCACAGTGAGGGTTCACAGGGAGAATAGCTGAAATTGCCTTTTTGGTAAAGGCTAGTCACCACTACTTGTACTACAAACTAATTTTTACCATTAGAAATATTTATAAAGGCTGAAACAACACAAACCGACAACATTGACCTTTGCAGCGCCTTGTCCTTAGTGGTCTACGTAATTAAAATATAGAAAACTCAAACCCATATTCTGCTTTGACAAGCAGACTGCTAGCTTGTCTGTACCTGTGAAGGATGCCAATCGAAACAAGGACAAACTAGGGGTCTAGTATCATTTACACAAACCTTCAGATGAAGCCTGTGGTCTGATATCCACCACAACTTTCAGTTAACTCAACTCAGACTGTGGTCCCCCAGCGCCTTTAGAATCCAGACTCTGTTATCTAGAGAGTAAGCCACAGTGCCTTTCTGAACTGTGCTGCTGGGTTTTTTTCCCCCCATGAAAAGTCAGGTTATTGTGGGATGAAGAGGGGAAAGTATGTGGGCTTCATCCTAACACGGTGCCAGGACACAGGCAGGACAGACACTTCTAGCACAAGAGCTTTCATCTCTTGTAACATTCAGGTAGTCATTATTGTCACTAAAAGCCTTCAGAACTCACTGCTTATCTGCCAAACAGCACAAACATCTTAGTTCTCAGACTAGACTGCTAGTCACACGTGTCAGCACATCCCCCTCTTGTCATTAATGATGAACCCTGACACTGAAAGAGTGGCTCTGGACCTGCCATGGCTGCCTCCCCACAGACTAGCAGTGGCAAAAAGCTTCACTAAAGTGTTCATGTGAATTTGTGGGTAGCAATACAGAATGACAGATCAGTAGGGATTGGAAGGGACCTCAAAAGATCATCAAGTCCAGTCCCCCCGCCACAGCAGGATCCCCTAGATGCAGTCACACAGGAACATGGCCAGGTGGGTTTGAAATATCTCCAGAGAAGGAGACTCCACAACCTCCCTGGGCAGCCCCTTCCAGGGCTCTGTCACCCTCATTGTGAAGAAGGTCCTTCTCATATTTATGTGGAACCAACACACTACTAAAAAGGCCAACATAAGTTATTTGTAAACAGATTTCTCTCCAATTTCTGCTATTAGCAACATCAAAAGGTGTCAAACCTCAGCCACTGAGAGACGATAGGAACAGACTTGTGCTTTGATGTCTACAATGAACACAGGTCAGATTGAAAGCCGCTTTCCTCTCAAATGAACAAGTACAACCAAAGACATTACACTGTCTCCTCTTCAGACACAAAGAGGCTTGGGCCACCACACGATGAATCAATACAACCTGCTAACTGTTTCAAACCAACCATACAAGTTTCTAAGTCACAACTTAAAAACAAGCTGCTCTAAAAAAAGGGCAACAGAATATCCCTGCCTTGTATTTCATCCCTTAACATGATCCTGCAAAGAACCCACTGCCTGATGGGTTCGCACTCCTCTTCCTCTCTAAGTTACTGCTCACAGCAGAACTCTGAGCTAAAAAATCTCATAGTATTTCCCTACTCTCTGCTTCCTCGGCAGGAGTGTTATATAAATAAGATTAGTGCAGTCAGATGTAGAAACTAGAAGAAAACCAAACAAACTAGGAGAAAGTTTTTACACTCCTCCTTCTAAGCCACTTTCTCACAAACACAGAGCAGCACAACGGACTGAAATGCAAGTGTTAAAAACCAAAACCAACGCAATCCCCAAACAAAAAATAGAAAACTTGAACCAAAACACAACCTCTGGAGGCCTCCCGAGCTGGAAACTACTTCACGTCATCTAAGCAGTCACAAAAGTTCTGCTGGCCATCTGCGTAGCCATTCAGAGTCTCTGAGGAGACAGCTACAACACACTTCAGCCCCTCGCCTTCCCCTCACCCCTCTCCAAGTAAGGAATTGACACCAACCTGCAGTTGGGAGGTGGATCTAAGGTGATGTCAGCCAACTCCTTCTGAATCCTGAAAGCAAGAAGGAACAAAGGTAAGTCATGGTGTGGGACAACAGTTAACACATAAACCTTACAGCTGTAGTGTCACCCTGAGTTTGCAACACTACAGAAGAGAGGCACTTCCAGCTGTACCTCCCACCAGTCCAGATGCAATAAGCAGGACTACATGATCTCTCGAGGTCCTTTTCCAATCCCTGATGTTCTGTGATGCTGTGACAGGTACTCTGCTACAGACATGAGCAGAAGAACATACCGATGCTGTGAGCTGTTGTGTGCTTCCATGAAGATGCCAAACACACAGGGGCAGTGGAAGCAGCTGGCTGCCTTGGCTCTGCTAACCAGCCTGAAATTTAGGGAAAACCTCTGCAAATGTGATGCACCAAGTGCTAGGAGCAAACTGAAGTCTCAAAAGGAGTTTTGTCTTGCTGGACTGAGAAAAACTGTTTGCCAAACTGGCTGCCCCGCCAGCTTCCCACCACTGTCATGAAGGAAAACATCAGCCCCCAGGGAGCAAATAACTGCCATTCCCAAGGTCACTTAAAGGAAGGTCAATCTAATTCTAAGGCTCCTACACATTCCGGCCACCTTCAATTCTTCCCTGTCTTCACCCTCAAGAGCCACAAAACATCCCCATGTCTCCTCCCGAAAGACTCTAGGCACTCCCTTTCTTTACCACATTCAGACAACACCCTTGTCCTCCCCGCCCAGACTATTCTGGGCTCACACACTGCTTTTTGCCACAAAACTCCCAACCAGCTCTTATCCCCTTTCCCTTGAGTCCCATTACTGTCACTCAGGCTCCCTCTCCAGATTTCCCCACCCAGCACTCAGTCTGCCTCCCTCCTCCTTTTCAACTCAGACAGCATCTTCTTCCTCTCTTCCACTTGTCAGACAGGAAAAATCACAGCCTTCTCATGAATCAACAGAACATCAAGGATTAGAAGGGACCTCAAAAGATCATCCAGTCCAATCCTCCTGCCACAGCAGGATCCCCTAGATCCAGTCATTAGGGATTGG
>JAOXOE010026590.1:0-21226 GCA_028565055.1 Phoeniculus purpureus
CTCCCTCCCTCCCTTCTCTGTTCCAGCTGTGTCTGTCTCCCTGTGGCAAACAATGTTTGATCAAGAAAAGGTCTGAAACTTCCTCCTTGGAATGACAAATTCAGTGTCCCCTTCGTGGTATCAACGAAGAATAATTCAAGACTAATGCACGTGGAACCAAAATATGAACTTGACTTTGTGACTTCTCTGTCAAGTATATTGCCACAGAAGTATGATTAAATCAACAGAGCAAGGATTGACGTGTTGGTTGAGAGTGAACCCACAGACACGGATGGACACGTTACTTGGTCAGACTGAACTCTTTTCTGCAGAGATTTTGTGAAATGAACGCTGCTTGAGAGACTGATAGCACAGACCTGCTCAAGGCTAGAGTTCCATGTGGTGACCAGTTTGCATTTTAGGACAAGGCGCAATGGGTGTGAGCTCGAACATGGGAGGTTACATGAAATATCAGAAGGAACTTCTTCACAGTGAGGGTGACAGAACACTGGAACAGGCTTCTCAGGGAGGTTGTGGAGTCTCCTTCTCTGGAGATGTTTAAAACCTGGATATATTCCTGTGTGACTTGGTCTAGGTGATCCTGCTGTGGCATGGAAATTGGACTAGATGATCTTTTGAGGTCCCTTCCAATCCCTAATATTCTGTGATTCTGTGAGTTTGCAACCTGTCGTTACCTAAGAAGTGGCATGGCTACATGACTTGCCAGAGCAATGAGCATCTTACTTCCCAAGTTTAGCTTTCTCAAACTTGAATGAGCCACCTTCCAATACCTCAGCACAGAGCAGATCACATACTGTCACAACTGAATCCTTTTTTCCTTTTATGGAGGAATAAAACTTCTATACAGTAGCAACCCAAGGAGCTGGGATAGAATACAAGACATACTGACATGACAGATGATGCTCATCTGTTGGCCAGCATATGAAACAATTTTACCTGCTTTGAATATGCAGGTAGGAATACTTTAAATACTCCAATTGAGTGTACAAGTATTTAAATTAATAATTTGAGAAGCAATATATACTTTAAAGAGAGAATGAATTCAGAAAATCAAAGCAGGATTACTGGCGTCTGATTCAATGAGCCAGAAGACATTAGTATATGCAATCTTTACTGTAATTATTTGACATTCTTCAGGGTGCTGTATTAACCTTTGGAAAGTAAACAATGGAAAGTTACTCTACTATTTACACCAAAGCATGAGGCACAACTGCCTTTTCTGTCTTCTTCACATGGAACAACAACCTCATTGCTGAAAGCATTTTGATGAGATTTTCATTTGTCTTCTACTGGTGTAAGACATCGGTATCTTTTAAAATAAATGCACAGAATTCACTTTTAATATACCATATATATTACAGAATCACAGAAAATTACAGATTGGAAGGCACTTTGAAAGATCATCTAGTTCAATCCCACGGCCACAGCAGGATCACCTGGATCAAGACACAGAGGAACATATCCAGGAGGGTTTTAAATATCTCCAGAGAAGGAGACTGCACAATCCCCCTGGGCAGCCCCTTCCAGTGCTCTGTCACCCTCAGTGTGAAGTTCCTTCTCGTATTGATGTGGAACCTATGTTCCAGCCTACACCCATTGCCCCTTGTCCTATCATTAGATGACATTGACAAGAGCCTGGCTCCATCCTCCTGACACCCACCCTTCACATATTTATAAACATTAATTACCCATTGTCCTATCACTGGATGCCACTGAACAGAGACTGGTTCCATTCTTCTAAGACCTGCCTTTCACATATTTATAAACATTCATGAGGCCACCCCTCAATCTCCTCTTCTCCAATCTAAAAAGACCCAGCTCCCTCAGCATTTTCTCATAACAGAGATGCTTCACTCCCTTCATCATCTTTGTGGCTCTCCACTGGAGTCTCTCCAGCAGTTATGTGTCCTTCTTGAACTGAGGGGCCCAGAACTGAACACAATATTCCAGATGCAGTCTCACCAGGGCAGAGTAGAGGGGGTGTAAAGGCTCTCTTGATCTGCTAACCACCCCCCTTACAATCCACCCCAGGATGCCATTGGTTTTCTTGGCCACAAGAGCACACTGCTGGCTCATGGTCATCCTGCTGTCCATCAAGACCCCCAGGTCCCCTTCTCCTACACTGCTCTCCAACAGGTCAGTCCCCAACTTATAATGGTACCTGGGGTTGCTCTTGCCCAGATGAAAGACTCTACATGGTAAACAGAGAGGTCTCTTTTGCTTTGAAAATTTGTACAGATTTCCATATAGTTTGTATTACTATATGAATTTTTTTTAAGTTTTATCACTAAAATGTGTACAGATATGTGACAAGCTGCATGCATTTTTCGTACGTTTCTGTGCAGTTGTTTCCACATCTTCTCTGTGTAGTTTGTTGCTTTTCTTTTTCTAGAAGCAAATCATAAAGCTTCTGGGGCAGAGGATGACTTTTACTGAAACACACAATTCCCAATAGTCTCAGCCTATCTAAACACTTTTACTTACCTACACTCTTGATTTTCATATTCTTACTCTCTTAGGTGATCTTTTGAGGTCCCTTCCAATCCCTAATGATTCTATGACTCTCTGTCTTCTTCATTTGCCTATCTGAAGGCTATACAAGATGAGCACCTCAACCAATATGAGTGCTGAGAACTATTCCAGCTTCTAGAGGAATTGTTGGGTTGGGCTCAGTGACTAGCTCAGCTTGATTCAGTGGTGCATGAAAGCTCATAAACCCCTTTGGAACCATGAGTTCAGCATAAATACAACGATGTGATATTAACTGATCACTGAACAATGATAAAGATGTGTCCTCCACGCTGTTCCACTGGATTTCCTTCACTATAATCCCTTCCAAAGCTTTTGGAGATGGTCAGGGTTATTCTGGCTTTCATGAAAGCAGATAAATACTTTTCAGGTTGGTGTCACAAGGAAAAATAGATATGGCACTGAGCTGGCGGTAATAACATGCCTTGCTTGACTGACCTGGTCACAGAGCCACATTTTATAGGTGCCTCCACAGCACTATCAGGTAAACTGATGAGGTTGCTTACATGAATACCTGTATCTTCATACATCCCTGTGAAAAGGGGAAGTTTTATCATCCCATTTTTATAGATGGAGGAATGAAGGAACTTACTGAAGGTTGTGCAGGGATTTAAGTCTGAGCAGTGAACTGCTTTTCAGTCAACAGTAAAGTATCTTTATAGTAAAATGTTTTAACTACTCAGTAATGCTTCATTTTGTAGTAATACATAATTAAAAGATACCAATTAATACCTGAAGTTCAAATTCACATTGTGTCACATTCTCTGTGCTACTGCAGCAACTGCAGTTCTTCCTGTCAAACGCCAAGGAGTCAAGATGACAATAATGATTCCCTCTAAGTCCCCAGTGAGCACTCCATTATGCAGCAAGAATGTCTCAGTGGCAAGGAGACAGAAGCAGTAACATGCTGGCCTTCAGCTTTTCAATGAAGTTGCCTGACTTGTAATCATACTAGAAATCCCTCAGCATGGAAATGATAAACTGTTTCAAAAGGATACTGCAAGCACTAACTCATCCCTAATGGTCTGTTTTGTGCCTATGGACCTTTGGCTACCCTTTACTGTGATTTTATTTCAGAAGGAAGAAAGCAAAGGTCAGCATCACAGGCAAATCCGTTGGCTCATTCCTCACCATTCAAGCACACTTTACTATATAGAATGTATTTGAAGTCATTTTGAGATGAAAGATAACACTTCAAAAGCTCTTCCAGCACTGAATCAATTATGAAGTACTCATAGTTTCCCAAGTCATCTAGAGAAGCTGATCAGTTTAGTGCTGGAGAATTGTATTAAAGGTCAAAGCCAAGAGCAATTAAGGGCTGCATGACAGGAAATTGAAGACTCAACTGGGAAACATAGCGTAAATGAGCCTCATGTTTTCTGTATGCTGTCTTTCTTCACTTCTCTAGATTCAGCCCAAAAAAGTTTTAAGATGATGGTTCAGCATCTGACACCAGTAATTAACATGCATGGAAGGGGTGAGCTTCCTACTCAAGAATCTCTGTTCTTTTTGAGGAAAAGAAGTACTACAATTTTTATATTCTTTACTCTTTCCTTCCCACTGCTTTTGCCTGTCCTTGAATCACATCTGAAAATTTTGCCAGAATGAAGGCTTGGCATCATTGTGTGATATTTTTCCTTCTTTATTCTCATGCTTTTGCATATCCAAGAAGCCAAGAACCCTTTTCAGAGGAAATAAGCTACTTTCAATATTGTGACTCTAAAAGAGCAGATACAAATTTGACTGTAGAAGACTAAGAGTCAGAGACCAGCAGAGGTTGGAAGAGGACTCTGGAGACCATCTAGTCCATCCCCACTGCTCACAGGAGGGTCTGGTATGGGAGGTTACTCAGATCTGTGTACTGTTAGGTTTGGACTGTTTCCAAGAATGGAGACGCTTCTACCACCTCAGAACAACCTGTTCCAGTGTTCAATCACTCTCACAGCTTTCTCATATTTACAAAGTCTCTGTTATTTCTGTGTGGACCCCTTACCTCTTGTTCCTGTCTTTGGGCCCCGCTGAGATGAGAATGCCCCTTTCAGTTTCACTGAACCCAGTGGTACAGAGACTTGAGAGACTGAATCCTGTGGTTAGGACCCTCTAACTTAGGCAGCTCAAATATTCAAGCTTTTGGTTGTAAGCACAAAGGCCAAAAAGAATTTTCTTGGTGGGAGTCAAGACTCTTATCTAATATTATGACTTTTTCAAACTGATGACCTAATAAAACAAACCCACAAAATGTTATGAGAATTGCAGGAGTAGACTGTTATGCTTTCTAGGCCATCTGCCACATTTAAGCTTCCATGACAGAAAAAATATGAACCAAACTCTCCTTCAGGTAAGCCCATACGTATTTCCCCTGTGCTATATTGTTCCTGCTGAAGTCTGAGAGAGCACATGTACCTCGAACATAGGAGGTTCCATATGAATATCAGAAGAAACTTCTTCCCAGTGAGGGTGACAGAGCACTGGAAGGGGCTGCCCAGGGGGTTTGTGGAGTCTCCTTCTCTGGAGACGCTTAAAACCCACCGGGATGTGTTCCTGTGTGAGTTGGTCTGGGTGATCCTGCTGTGGCGGTGGGATTGGACTAGATGATCTTTCGAGGTCCCTTCCAATCCCTAATGTTCTGTGATTCTGTGGTTCTCTGTCCTTTCCATACAAGCTTATCTTAAAGATGATGTGCAGTACTTAACCCACAGCATCATTTTTTGAGCTCAACAGTTCTTCACAGTGAAAACAACCTCAAAACATCTGCTGCTTTTCTCATACCAATTTTTTTTGGGGGGGATTGTATGTTTGTTTGCCAAGACACATCTTCTTGACTGGCTCCATCTCTTTACATTCCTTTCGAATCAAATTAGTGTATTTCTTTCCCAGCGCCCTTGAGATTACCAGTTTCTCGGTCTGCTCATATAAACTGGACTGTGGTTACTGATGAAATCTGCAGCATAGTGATGAAATCAGTGTAGTGAACCATGCTGGACTATAGGACATCTATTCATCAGACACACACAGACTGGGTTCCTTTGCATCTCATACTTCAACATGCATCCCCGTCCTACTCAGGAGCTCTGTTTAGAGACGGCGTTGCGTTATGGCGACGTATCGTCTCTTTGAAGACAACGCTGCTCCTGTTGTGATGCTGTTTTCATCCACTCTAATGGTTTTTATTTGCTAGGAAAGTAAAAGATCAGAATGTTTCTATTAACCTTGTTCTCCTAAATGTTTGAGTAGTTAAATTTTAGGTCATTATATTGAATCACAAGGCAACAAGTAAATTCCTTGGTCGGTAAGTATCTGCCAGTTGAGTGGGCTTTATGCGATTCCATCTTGTGCCTGCAGCAGAATAATATTTCCACTGCAGTCAGCTTATGGGTGCAAATGATCACATCTGCATCTTGATTTATTCCTTACGAGTTGGAAATATGCAGTGTCAAGTATTCCGTGAATCTTGCTAGGTCCTAATGAGGATTCAGCGTAACAGGATTTTCTCCAGCTTCAGTCTTGTAGAAAAGTTTCTCTGCATATCTGTCTTTTCAAATCAAAGAAGATGCAGTGTGCCGGTACAGGGTAGATTTTGCTTCCGATAAAGTTTTGGGCTATGCTAAAGAAAAAGAGGGGAACCGTGCACTGCAGTCCTACCACTTACACCACTGCCGACCGGGAGTAGAGAAAGATGGTTGGGCAGCTGAGAACTAACACCCAGGTCCAGCTGAGGAGCTGGGAAAAGGGTGTTTTAAGGCCTCTTAACTCTCTTGAACCACAAGATCTGTAAAAAGAATTGGTAGCAGAATTTTGGGTTCCAAAAGGGTGTCTTGAATTGCTCAGTGTGCAACTGCCTGTGTATTGAAGTGGTTTGCTGGTCTAGACTTACTGGAATCACAGAATCACAGAACATGAGGGGTTGGAAGGGACCTCAAAAGATCATCTAGTCCAATCCCCCTGCCACAGCAGGAGCCCCTAGATCCAGTCGCACAGGAACATGGCCAGGTGGGTTTTAAATGTCTCCAGAGAAGGAGACTCCCCAACCGCCCTGGACAGCCCCCTCCAGTGCTCTGTCACCCTCACCGGGAAGAAGTTCCTTCTCATATTGATGTGGAACCTCCTGTGTTCCAGCTCACACCCACTGCCCCTTGTCCTATTGCTAGATGATGCTGAGCAGAGCCTGGCTCTTTGTAGTGCAGTAGTTGGTGAGTTTTCTGTTTCTTCCTGTTGACTGGGAAGTCCCCCCCCCCACCCCAATTTCAGTAAGTTTAGGACCATAAGAGGTATATTTATTCTCCAAAAAAGCTTGGCTAATGGTGTAATGTAGGTGCTAACATGAAGTTACTGCTTCAGTTTTATCAGTAACCTTTAAAAAAAAAGGACAATAATAAAAATAGCTTCTGACACACGTCCCAGATCTTAAATGCTGAACTTGCAGGGGTTTTCTGTAAGCTCTGAAGAGGCTGTGTAGGGCTGGGGACTTGTTTGGTGTTCAGATTGTGGTATGTTCCGTTTTCATGGCTGGGGCTGGAAGAGGCAAATCAGTTGCTGTTGTGGTGTGGAAGCATGTGGGAGTTTTGAAGAACTGGGGAGTTTGTGCTGAGTTGGAGTGATGAAGTCCAGATAACAGACCCCAGCTGTGGCCACAAATTAGGCTTCTTGATTTGATGCTGAAGGGTTTGCTTGAGACTTGTTCTTCCAGGAAAGTCTGATGAGTTGCTCTGTGTGGAAAGTCTGATGAATAAAAACAGATCTGAAATAAGGAAGCTGGAAATGCTGCTGCAAAGGCTTTCTGGGGCTTCAGGGTTGTTAAAGGTAGTGGAGGTAACCACTTTACTGAGGGTAGTGCTCAGGAGCTTCGTTGTCTTCAAGTGCTTCCACTGGTTTTTAACATCTTGATGTTTCCTTAAAGAACTAGGATTTGTGGTGGTACCTTCCTCAGGCAGCTGATATGGCTTACATGGAATCATTGAATCACTGAGGTTGAAAAAGACCTCTAAGATCATCAAGTCCAAGTGTCAACTCAGTGCCACCATGCCCACTAAACTATGCCCTGAAGTGCCACGTTCTCATGTTCTTTGAACGCTTCCAGGGATGGTGACTCCACCACTTCTCTTAGCAGCCTGTTCCAATCACTGACCCCTCTTTCAGTGGAGAAGTTTTTCCTGATATCCAGTCTAAACCTTCCCTGGCACAACTTGAGGCAATTGTCAGGAGGATGGAGCCAGGCTCTGCTCAATGTCATCTAGTGATACGACGAGGAACAATGGGTGTGAGCTGGAACATAGGAGGTTCCATATAATTATGAGAAGGAACTTCTTCCCAGTGAGGGTGATGGAGCACTGGAACAGGCTGCCCCAGGGGGGTTGTGGAGTCTCCTTCTCTGGAGATGTTTAAAACCTGCCTGGGCATGTTCCTGTGTGACTTGGTCTAGGGGATCCTGCTGTGGCAGGGGTGTTGGACTAGATGATCTTTCAAGGTCCCTTCCAATCCCTAAAGAATCTATGAATACTTACAACCGAACGAGGAACCCTGTCCCCCCACATCACCTCCCTGCAAAACTCAAGCACACAAGAACATCTCCTAATTACCCTCCACATCCTTCCCCTACTACTCCTAATCATAAAACCAGAACTTACCTCAGGAAGCCCCTGATGCAAGTGTAGTTTAAACTCAAACACTAGACTGTGATTCTAGAAATAGAAGTTAAAACCTTCTCGCCGGGGGGGGTTAAACCACAGAGAACTGCTCATTCTCGCATCTGAGCCTAAAACCTCAGCCCCCTTAGTTTTAAAGGATAACAGCAATCCACTGGTCTTAGGAGCCAACTGTCTTGGTGCAAATCCAAGTAGAAGTAGTGGAAACCACACTGCTCCTGAACACCTCCATCCTACTCACCCCAGCCATCATCGTCTCCCCAGCCCAGGAGAGGCTGGGACCAAGAAGACAGTGAGCAATAGAAGACCAATAAAAGATGGTGCAAGGTGGTCCCACCTCTTCCTCAGCTGTTCTCATGCAGCAAGCATACCTCTCTCCTGACCTGCAACATCCTGCCCATTGTTTTTGTGCTAGGAGCTTCCTGAATGCCCCCATGGAAAATGTGACACGCTTGGTAACGGAGAGCAGATATTTCCTGCAATGAGACTTAACCGAAAGGATCCAACCGCGTTCAGTGTTGTGACTGGAGGACAGATTTGCATTCCAGCGAAGGACTCTGGCAAGGGAAGGTGTCTGGAGCACGAGATACCACGATGTAGAGCGTGTGGTCGTTCCCCGGACTTGAGGATTTACTTATGTGCGACTCAATAGGTAAATCTGTGACCTTCTCACAGGACACTTCCCTTCTGCTTGTCCATACGTGAGTATCTAACATCTTTCAAGCGCGTTTGGCATGTAGTGGGTTGACGGATGACCAGCCAAGGGTTGACAGATGACTGTGGCTGCATCAGATTTGGGACGTAGCGTTTTCTCGTTTGCATCAGCCGATGTTTGACTTCCCGGCTGTGGCGTTCCCATCCAGCCCTTCAGAACTCTAAACACACGTTTTCGGGAGAGGACATGAGATTGATGGCTCGGTGCGCAAGGCTTTCGTGACGGATTGTCCTCTTCTAACTGCCCTGCTCATGCTTTACTCTCATAATCTTGAAAAGCAAAAGCACCGATAAATGGAAAGCGGGGTAAAGATCGGGCACGTGGTTGTGATTTCAGTAAGGGATAGAGCTGAAGTATCACTGAGCGTGCTTTGTTCCGCGCTTGTTCTCCGGGGCGCATGAATCACTCCCTTCATTACCGATCCGTAAGCGTTTCCTTTTCTGGCTACAGTGTGTTTTCCTTAGAAAAGCCTGTGGGAAAGAACCCGCCGTGTGGTACTTGTGTTGTGCTGCTGCTCGTGTGCAAAATCAATGTTTGAAGCTGAAAAACAAGAAGAGCCCTTTGTGGTCGTGCAAAGTGGTCTGACTTCACGGAGTAAGTCTGCCTGTTTGATTTCTGTCTGTCAGCGGGGAGGGGATTTTGAGCAAAGGCAGCGTAAGCGCGAGAGCTTGAGAAAGGATTTTCCTGGTGATGCCTTGTGTGTCTGCGGCAGGTTTTCCCAAAGGATTTGTGTTGGGATGAGCCCTGGGGACTGTTTGCTCAGCATGCGTGCAGGAAGACTGTAAGAAATGAACACAGGAGGTTCCACATCAATACGTGAAGGAACCTCTTCACAGTGAGGGTGATGGAGCACTGGAACGGGCTGCCCAGGGGGGTTGTGGAGTCTCCTCCTCTGGAGATGTTTAAAACCTGCCTGGATATAGAATCATAGACTCACAGAGCATTAGGGATTGGAAGGGACCTCAAAAGATCATCCAGTCCAATCCCCCTGCCACAGCAGGACCACATAAACCAAATCACACAGGAACACATCCAGACAGGTTTCAAATGTCTCCAGAGAAGCAGACTCCACAACTCCCGTGGGCAGCCTGTATGTTCCTGTGTGGCTTGGTCTAGGTGGTCCTGCTGTGGCAGGGGCATTGGACTGGATGATCTTTTGAGGTCCCTTCCAATCCCTGATGCTCTGTGAGTCTGTGAAATGTGCTTTTCTCCGGGTTCTTTCTCGCTGCTGGTGGTTAGTGTTTGGGGTGGTGTTCCTGGGTGAGGGTAAGGTCAGAACCTGCCAGAAAATGGGGAGTCGTGAATAAAGGCATTAAAACCTTGGAGACCCATCCCCTCGTCCCCTTGCTGCTGTACCAACACATCCTCTCCCTCTTCACCGTCTTCCACCGCAGTTGTGGAAAGGGGGCTGCTAAATGAAGAAACCAGCTTTCCTTTCGAACTTTTAACCTTCATGAAAGCCACAGGAGTTGACTTCTGTCAGGTGGTGTGAATTTACCCAAAAGAGACACAAAGTGCAGGAAGAAGACTGAAGTCTCAGTCTGCACTTCGGAAGTTCCCAAATTGCTAGCGCAGGTCTTGCTTCTCTGCTTTAAGAGCCTCCTAAGTGCAGAGAGAGAGATTGAGGCGGGAGGAAGCGTCCCTGTTGCATCTCAACTAGGACGTGCTTCATCTGAGATGAAAGTGCAGCTGTCCATCCAACACCTGCCCCGGGGGATAAGCGGTTGGTGCGTGTGTGAGTCTAATTTCTCTGAGGGAAGTGGAAGAATGGAGAATAAAACGTCAGGGAAAAAACCAAGGCAGGGAAACTAGTGCCGAAGGTGAGAGAGGTTCATTGTACTGGCTGGGCTAAAGGTGAGCGTTGTGCTTGGAGGACCTCTGTGAATGAGTGTCCTGTTTAAAAATAAATAACCAAACAAACAAGTGTTTCCCCACTTCATCTTTGTTGGAAAAGAGCTCGGTGCAGCTCCTGACGGGTGCCATTGACCCTGCTAGTCCACTATGTGGTGCTTCTATACGCTAAAGGCAAGGAAAGCACCTTGAAGTCTAAGCTCTGCTTACTCCAGTGGTTCTTAGAGTTGTCATCACTTGCGAGTGAAATAGTCTCTTAAATAACTTGGAAGAAAAGCAGTTTCTGGAATGCAAATGATTGCTTCTTCTCCGGTGACTTTTAGTGTGTGTGTTAACAAGTTAAAGTAAGATCCAGGTCAGATCGTGCTGTAGGTGGTGCTTCGTCTAAGATGCTCCAAAGCAGCTTCCACAGGCATCGTTGCTGGCTTTGTCACCAATTTGGTGTGTTACTGCAGACTCCAGAAGGGCACTTTGGAGGGACACAGCATGAGAGCAGAGACCTGTAGCCCTTCCTTCTCGCCGCCATGTCCGGAAGGAAAATGTGCTCGGCGAGGCTTTTTGCTTCTCAGCTGTTAGAAGCCTCTGCCAACCAGTGGCACGGTTGAGCTGCTGCTAAGAGAAAGCAGCGATACAGCTTGTAAGTAACTGGGCTGGTGGCAGAACTACCTAGCTGCCTGCTTCTTTTCAGGAGGGGATTCTTCTTTCTGAAGTAAAGTTGATGAGCCAGGAGATGGAATTTAGAAAGAACCTATTAAAAACAGGCAGCTCCTCAATTCATTGGGAATAGGTCTGGTTTGGTCTTGTTGGAGGTGGGATGGTTCCACACAAGATGTTTTCAGCGTCTTACTCTGAGAAAATTGAGACTGTTTAGCCATGGGGTTTTATGTCGTGCTGTAGCATTGCCTTCTGAGTAAGAGACAAGTGTGTTCTGTTGTGTGCCTGCCTCTTAACATCTGTATTCTGATGTGTGCCTCCCTCTTAACATCTGTATTTCCACTCCAGCAATTAAACAGCTCACAGCAAAGGTTGGGTGGGGGGCTGTGGGTGTTGGAGGGCAGGGTAGCCAGCAGCCAAGCATGTATACAACTACTGAGATAATTTGAGGGGTCAGCAAGTCTCGCCCTGTCCTGTATGTGCTGGAAGTTTTCTGGAATGGCTGAACTGAAGAGCCAGACGACAGATTATCTCTAAGTTGAGAAGAGCTTGGACTTTCAGGTACCAGTCTCTGGTAAAAGCAGCCATCTGAAGTGCCGAAAGCCTGAGCAGAAGAAAGTGTTAAGGAGAGGAGCAGTGGTTGTTCACAGGGCTGTTTGAGAGTGTTTGCAATTTGATGGGCTCTGCAGACGTTTGTGTGTGCCTCAGGGACTCCTAATGTAAGGAAAACCAGCCTTATGTGTAGAGACAAATGGCAGTGAGACTTCAGACTTGGTCCCTATAGCGTGTTCTGCGTCTTCTTTCAGCCTTGGCTTAAATGAACGTGGTGGTGATGCTTTCGTCTTGCCTGGAAAGCCAGCTTCCCTTGCTGATTTGTTTTCAAGGGTATGATCCACCTAGAGGTGTGTTTGTCGCTTTGGGCCAGTAGTGAATCTTTTAATTTGGCAAACTGAAGTAGTTGGAAGGCACAGGGCAATAAACACAGCCACAAAAGGGTCCCGTCTGTGGCGTTCTTGTGAGAAGCCCCTTCTGATGGGAGCAAGGAGTAGGTTAGTCCATCTCTACCTTGAGTGCTGCGAAGGGTGAAATGTGGGAAAACCTGGCTGGAGAACAAGCTCCTGCGGGAAGAATAAGCCAAGACAGCTGCCCGTGCTGGGTAGTCTGTCAGCCTGCGTTAGGTACAACCCCCTGCAGCCCCTTGGTGCATCTCAGCTTCTCCAAGGAAACGCGGTGCCCTGTTTTTATAGTTTTTTAAGAGCACAGGGAACCAAAGTGCAAGGACGTGGCCAAATGCGAGGGCTTTGAATGAAGGAAAATTGCACAAGTGTTCTTGAACATCTTCATCCTTGAGGCAGCACGTCGGCTCATTACTGCGTGTAGAAGGGAGTTATTCTCTCTAATCAGGGCTGTGGGGTGAAGGAACTCGCTAGATAGGTCTGTCAGCAGGTGGGTTGTTTTTTAGGGGGTTTTTCTCTGCTTTATCTTGTGCTAATGATTACGTTTTCTCCGTGACACCAAGGTCAAATGAGAATCCAGGGCTTTCGTGGCTCAAGAGATTTGTTTTGGAAATGCAAGGACACACTTTGTCTGTCTTGTTTAAATGGGAGCATTAGACGTTGTCCTGGGCACTGATTGTGCTTCAGAACGTCCTTCAGGTGCCTTAAGTGGGGTGAATGCCATCGATTTAAAAATAAAGTCGAAGTTGTTGGTGTGGTGGGTGAGATCAGCAAGGTAGGAGATAGGGTGAAGCTGTTGTGGGGAGCTGCTCCGGAGTTTGAGGAACAGCACATGTGAAAAGTAGGTTTCTAAAGAGCGCCTCCCCTTTTCCTTCACCCCTTGCATTCACTGTCCTCTTCAGTTTTGCCCCAATCAATAAGCAGCTCTTGGGAGGCGCGGGTTGTGGAGGACGTGTCCTTGTGGGTGCTGCGTGCTGGACTAATCTTCAAGCAAAGCAGAAGGAAGTCGCACTCGGCTCTGAGGAAACAGCAGAATCCTCTAATGGGAGTAGGGGACTGTGGCTAAAATGGGACTCAAGTCCTGGTTTAGGGAGATGTGAAGTCCAATTACCTGTAGAAGTATGAGCATACTCCTTACTCCAAAGGGTGAGAGCTTCCACTGGGCTGGGATTCATAGAATCATGGAATGTATTGAGTTGGAAGGTGCCTCTAAAGCTCATCAAGTCCAACCCCCTCTACAACGAGCAAGGGCATCTCTAACTAGACCAGATTGCCCGCAGTCCTGTCCAGTCTGACCGTGAATGTCTCCAGGGATGGGGTCTCCACCAGCTCTCTAGGCAACCTGTTCCCGTGGTCCACTACCCTCTGATTAAAGAACTTAGTTTCCCGATGTTCAGCCGAAGTCTCTTGTCTTTAAAGAGACTAATGACTGAGACACGCTGCTTCAGCAGGGGTCTGCTGGTGTTAAATCACTACTGAAACCAGACAAGAAGTGACTCCAGGTTCCTGTGTGCTGCCTTGCTGTAGTGCTGCCGTTTTCCCCCTAAAGGGCTTTTCAGGCAGGTGTTGGCCCTCTAGGAAGCTCAGAGTGGTCACCTTTGGCTGGCAGCTTTATGTGGAAACGCCCCTAACCGCATCGGACCCGGCTGTGCGGTTAAATCAAACTGCTTCAACCCCCCAAGCACAGTGGGAAACTTGACTGGGGACCATTGACGTCCGACAGCAGGAAGGGTGAGTGGTGGCTACTCGCACAGAGGGCTCGGTGAAGGGATGTTTCTTGCTGTGTCTGGAGATAGGAACCCTGGCAGTCATCAGAGCACTAAAAACGTGCTTGGATTTTGTCCAGCTGCTTTAATCTTTTACTGCCTGTTACAATTGCAAAGGAGCTTATTGAGTTAATGAAGCGTCCTGTAATGAACTTAGTTGCCGCATCTTCTTACAGCGCTGTCCTCTGTGGAGTAGACCTCTCGTCTGTGTGCCACCAGCACTGCACAGGCGAAATAAACCTCTGGTGTTTTGTTTGCTCGGGGCATGTTTATGGGATGCAGCGAGGGCACAGTGTCCCTTTGCCTGCGGCTGCCGGCCTCAGCCTGTTCTGCATTTGTAAGTCCTGTTTCCCAAGTGAGTTTAATAACATCACTGAAATGCCAGGTTAGTCTCAACAACCAATACTGATGGAAGATAGCATCTCTTCCGGGCGGGTTCCACAAGTTGTAGGCAAGGTCTCTAACACTAACCACGCTGTGCTTCTTCGTGATGGTTGTCACCGTGTTTCTCATTTTATTTGCTGGATGTCCTTCCAAGATCTAGCGCTGGGAAGTCCATGAGTGTTGTGGGCACTCTGTGAACGTGAGAGAGCAATGGCAGAGAGCTGGGAGTCTACAGGAGTGGTGGATCCAGAGGTTGCTGAGAAGTCAGGAAGACACGGCGTGTTTTGGCCGTGAGCTGCTCTGCTGCACTGAACTCAGTAAATACACGAATACATTAGAAAATAACTCGGTTCTGTTTCAACCCCCGACATCCTGTCTGTGCCGTCAGTCAACTCGGCTGCTTCCTTCAGCGCTCACGCATCGCTGTTGCCTTCTCTTCCTCCATTTGACTGCTGACTTCCTGGCTGTACCGTTAGTTCCTCTGCCCGTGTCGGGAGCATTACGGGGTAAAACCTTATCATCGTTCACGTTTTTAATGCTGCGGCTGCATCTTGCTTCTAGCAGGATGTTTAGGGTTTCTTTCAACCTCGAGCTTATCGTCTCATGTCTCTTATCTCCCTTGGGATGTAGCCGGTCATCATTGTCTCGATTCACCCTCTGCTGAAATGAAGCTGTCTTGACTCGAGACAACTTCTGTTGATTCTTTACGTAGTTGGATTCTGGTCCTTTGCCGTGTTCTGAGCGGAAGCGTTAAAAACCGCCTCCTCCCAAGATTTTTCATTGGCCCCTTTGAGCTGTAGTGCTTCACATTGCTTGAGTTTAGCTGTTTTTTCACAGCACCAGGTTCCTTTCTTCTCCCCTCCGGCTGTCTTACTGCTGAAAACTTTCATTCTACTGGTAGAACCCTTTAAGAGCAATTGGCTGACATTGAGGCTTCATCTTTTTCCCATTACTTCCCTCCTACGCCTCTGAGGTTGTGGTTACCTGAGAGTTAGGAAATGAAAATGGTGTTCAGCTGAATTTAAGGGTTCCTTGGGTTTTTCCCCTGCCTGCTTCAGTTAAGAAACATCTGGTGTGCAGCCCGATGATGCAAAACGAACCAGTGAATGTCCAACCAAAGCAGTTGATGAAGCTGTCAAAGTGCCTGATACCTGCCACAGACTTTAAATTCCATGGGCTGGGTAGGTACTCAGCACCTAGGAGTAGTCATACTGTTTTGTGAAGGGTCAAACCTGCCTGGACATGTTCCTGTGCAACTTGGTCTAGGTGGTCCTGCTGTGGCGGGGGGATTGGACTAGATGATCTTTCAAGGTCCCTTCCAATCCCTAATGATTCTATGACCTTTCGAGGTCCCTTCCAATCCCTAATGTTGTGTGATTCTGTGATTCAGTCACTGCAGGGCTGTTGCTGGTGTGGTGGTGGTTGAGGGTAGTTTTGGTTTGGGTGTTTGATTTTTCTTCTTGGAATCAAATTATGAATCCTTGAGGCTGATACTTTAGTTTGAAGAGCTGAGACCTTAACAACTCCAGTAAACAGAATGTCTTTACCTGACTGGATGGTGTGACTGGTCATTGAACTGCCCCAAAGGCTCTGATACCTTGAGTACTCAAACCCTCCCTTCTGAGTTACAGACAAGTAGCTGTTCCCTAGTTAGAAGGAGAGCAGTCTTCCAAGAAATGGAGGAGTTTCAAGTTAAGTAAGTGCCTGAATTTGTCTGGTAGGCTTCAGTATGTAATTTTGAAGCAAGATCAGCCAGCCTGCTCGCTCGTATCCTGAGTGCATCCACTCTGCTGTGTTTTATTCCACCTTTTCTTTTCAAGCACCCTTTGGAGCCTGTTTGTCTCGGTGCTTTTGAAGAGTGCTTTTCTGAAAGCCAGCCTGTCAGTGGTAGTGGAACCTCAACCACATAAAATGCTTCCTAAGGAGACGAACAATGAGGTGACTGTGGAAAAAAAGGTGAAATACTGCTCTTCTTTTTTGGAATGAAATAGTGAACAAAGGTGATGGGTATGTGAGACTCACAGAATGACTTGGGTTGGAAGGACCTCAGAGGTCTCTGGGTTCCAGTCCTTCTGCCATGGGCAGGGACACCTAGACCAGGCTGCTCAGAGCCTGATCCAACCTGGTCTTGAACACTTCCAGGGAGGGCACTTGGTCTAGTGAGGAAAAGTGGTTTATTTAAACCCGAAGGGTCCAAAGCTCCTTTTATCCTTAATATGCAGTCGTTCATTCCTGGGCTAGTGATGCATTACTGGCCAGCAGCTTGAAGGTTCAACGTCAAAGGAACATTCCCACTGGGAAGCTGATGCTCTCAGCTGTGGAATTCTGTTGAGTAGGGTCAGTTCTTCCTCTCTGAGCTCTACGGTCCATTACATCCCGTCTCCTGTATGGAGCTTTATTAACTGTTGTGTGATTCTGCCTTCCCCTTGTGGCAGAGCATCTCTGGATTTTCTCGATGTGGGTCTGTGGGCCGTTGACTCCTGGTCTAGTTTGGGGCTGAGCAGCACCGGATGTGTAACAGGAGGGAAGAATGTGGCGTGAGAGCCCCTGGCTTCTGTGCCCTCTCTTCGTTTCTTGCAGGGACGGCAGAGCGTGTGTACCGCTCCTCAGACTCGGCTGTTCAGTCGAGCAGTTCGACTCCAAAAATAACTCCCTTGGCGGGGCGAGGGGGGGGGATATTAATCCCGCGCTGGATTATCTTTCTAAAATCGTTAATCAGACTTGGTCCCCGAGGGACCTTCCAGCTGAACTTGCCGCTTGATTTCTGTTTGCTGGGGCGGCAGAGCTCAGCGCAGGAAGCCAATGAGGTTTGACAAGAAGCGGTTCCTTACGTAAGGTCCCAGGAGGAGAGACCCGAGCGCTTCTCCTTTCGCTGCCGAGCACCCGGTCAGGGCTCAGCTCCGTGTGCTGCCAGCTGTGTTCCTTCCCCTGGAAGAAATCCCACAGGAAAACCTGCCTGTTTTTCCCGGGGCGGGGAGAGGGTCTGTGCCAGCTCCAGGTGATCCCTACACACACTGCCTTTTGTCCAGAGAGGAGACACACGTCCTTTGTTTTAGTGAAGTCTCAAACGAATGCCTTTAGTCACGGAAGCGCTCACTTGAGCAGTTGATGAAATCACTGGCCTGCTGTTTGGGTGCTGTCTCTTCAGAGCAGCTTGTAGGATGCTCTTCTCATGTAGGGCTAGAACTGCGAGTCACATACAACTCCTGGTAGCCTGCAGGTGTTTTCTTTCCTGCTATCTGCAGAGTAAGAGTAGAGCTAATTTCTGGAGAGATGTGCTCCAATAGCTCTGTGTTATCATAGAATCATTAGGGATTGGAAGGGACCTCGAAAGACCATCCAGTCCAATCCCCCTGCCACAGCAGCATCCCCTGTATCATAGAATCATTAGGGATTGGAAGGGACCTTGAAAGACCACCCAGTCCAATCCCCCTGCCATGGCAGCATCCCCTGTATCATAGAATCATTAGGGATTGGAAGGGACCTCGAAAGACCATCCAGTCCAATCCCCCTGCCACGGCAGGATCCCCTGGACCAAGTCGCACAGGAACACATCCAGGCAGGTTATCTCGAGTACTCAGAGATGCCTGCATGGAAAGTGCCCAGGACATCGCAAAACAAGCCTTTAAGAAAAGGAATAAATAATTCTACGGAGAATGAATTTCCTAGGTGAACAAGACCCTGCTCTCTGCAGGCAGTGCATAGGTAGGAGGGGAAAATCCAGTTTGTTTTACAGCTGACTTAATCCCTCAGAGCCAGGCAGGTAAACAGAGAGCTTGCCTGCCTGTGCTGGTGCCTTTTTGGGTTAAATTTAACGTACTTTGATATCGAGCTTCAGTGGTGTTTTGCTGTGGCTGAGCAGAGCGCTGGAAGCAGCTTGGCTCAAGTGCAGGAGCACGGGTGAGACTGACAGCAACTCGCAGAGTTAGCGCTTTAATCTGTCGTAGCCCTGAGAAACCCTGCGGGTGTAAGCACCCGTGCTCCAGTGGTGGGGATGGTTTGGGTTGTGGGGGAGGTTTTCTCTCCATTCACATACCCGTGTGCGTGGGTGGGAGTTGCTGAAACCTCCGGGTTACAGCTCCCTGCGTGTGTTAAGGAAAATGACGGGACGTTGCCTTCCTTTTCCTCAGACCCCCCCTCCTCTTAGAATCATGGACTCCTAGACTGTTTTGGGTTGGAAGGGACCTCTGGAGGTCATCTAGCCCACCCCCACCCCACAGTAAGCAGGGACAGCTCTAACTAGGGCAGATTGCCCAGAGCCTCATCAAGCCTGACCCTGAATGGCTCCGTGGATTGGGTCTCCACCAACTCTCTGGGCAACCTGTTCCCATGATCCATCACCCTCAGATTAAAAAACCTTTCCTGGTGTCCAGCCTAAATCAACCCTTTTCTAGCTTCAAACCGTGACCCCTAGTTCTATCTATCCATGACCTCAAGAACACTTCTTAGGCTCCTGCCTGCGTGATGTTATCTTCAGATTCTGCCTTGAAGATGAGCATCACAAAAACGAGTTGCTAAGTTGCTCCCCTGTGTCGGTGCTCCTCAGACCCCGCTGGGAGAGAGAAAGGAAATGCACTTGAGAGAACTCCGTAACCGGACCCTTTAGCGATGTCCCTGTCGTTTTTTGCTGCCTGCCCGGTGCTGGTGCAACAAAAAGCAGTTGAGATCAGTTCTAGTTCTTTATTGGCATCGTGTGAATTGGCTCCTCAGTGGGAAGAGTTTCACACCAGGGGCTGCACCGTCCTTGTTTTCCTGGGCAGTGTCTAACACACCACATCCTGCTGGAATAAACAGCTGGTGGTTTGGGATTGGTCAGCACCGTAGGAGGCAGAATTTTCTTTGTGCTCATGGTTTTGGGATGATGGCTGAAGCCTAAAAGAAAAGGAAGGTCTGTTTTGGGCGTTGCTGTGCAGCAGAGTGAAGCTAAATTCTCTTTTGGATCCTGTGTTGGATGTAGAGGATGATAAGGAGCGTACGTCAGTGGTTCTCTATCTGCTTTTGGGCATTCAGACCACACTGATGGCTCTGCGTTGGTCTTCTACTGATGGGAGAAGTGGAACCACGTCCCTGTGTGTTAGTTAAAGACCTGTCAGTTGGCTTTGTTTTCTGGCTGTCCAAGCATCCCTATAGTAGTAACTACAGCTACGTGGGAGATCCGTGCAAGCCTGCATGAAGATGCATCACGTTGAGGTTGTCTCCTGGATGCTGTGGTGGAAGGCTCCTCTTGCACCTTGCTTTGGAATGCAAACGCTGACTTTCCGTGGCAGAATTTGATCAACTTAGCGTCAGCTTTCCTGGACTCTTCCTTCTGAAGCCATTTGCTTTCTCCCTGCGTGGCTCATTGGGGAGGGACCCCCAACTTGCTCTGGCAAAGTCAGGGCTGATGCCCACGTCTGTGTGTGAGAGTGGATGATTTTCCTCCGGCGTTGAGGAGTAACTTCCCCCTGCCTCTTGCAGCAAGTGCTCCCAGTTTCTTTCCCATCTTCCCAGTCAAAAGACAGTGTGTTTGTCCATGGGGTAGGTGGCTTCAGTGGGTTTTATTGATCTGTTAATGTGTGGCCCCACAGATTTTATCGTGATTGGTTTTTTGGATGAAAACTGTAGAAGGCACGTGACGGGGGACAGTAAAACTGTTGAAAATAAGGACTTACTCATCTGAAACTTATCCTCAGACAAGTTTGTCTGGCAAGAGCGGCTGCTGCTCTTTTTGTCTCGCAGCCAGTAAGCTTGGGCTCTGGCTGAGGCTTCCAGCATCTATCCTGCCAGTCAGGCACTGGATCAGCCCGCTCAGCATGAGCTGCTGCTGGTTTAATACCAAAACATCACAGGGCTGAGATCCATCACTAGGAGATCTGGAGGAAAAAGACGCCAGGATCTCGGTTTCATAGGAGGTGGATTAACAACTCGTGTCTGCCGACAAGTCTCACTTCTCCTCCCCGTTGTGCCACCTCTGGGAAGCTGTTTGGCTTCAGTTTGGTTAAAACCTAGATGACTGAAAACTCTTTCTTGCTGGTTGGTTGAGATGCCAACGGTGAGTGTGTGGGAAGTTGGGGAGAAATGGTGGGGACTTTACACCTGCTCAGGTTCTGCAGGGGAAAAGAGAACCCGGAGTGGACGTCTGACTGTTCTTAATGACCAGCAAGTCAGTTTTATGCTTTGACTGTCTTTGTCGGTGCTCCCTGTAGCATCTGCTAAGCACAGAGGGTATCACTGTGTTTCTTAATCGCCTTTTTCAGTCTTTCAAAGCACTTCCTGCCATCCAGGCTTGTTTACAGACCGTCCATTGTCTCCTTCACTCCCTCACCTTTGCTTTGTGGTGGTGTGCAGTCCCCTTGGCATCACATGATGTCAGAAATGAAGTGCTGGAGCGTTAATGTTCATGATTTGCTTTTGTAGCATGTCTTGAGAACCCCACGTAGAACAGGGTTTGCAAACATGACTGAGCTTCACAGCACAGACCGGAGGACACAGAAGAAAAATGGGAAGGTAGAGCTCTGTATGTGAAAGCTGGATGAGTTCCCACTTAGAGATGTCACATCATCACAGAAATTGTTCTGGTTGGAAGAGACCTTTAAGATCATAAAGTCCGACATAGGAGGCTTCACATAAATGTGAGAAGGAACTTCTTCCCAGCGAGGGTGACAGAGCACTAGAAGGGGCTACCCAGGGGGGTTGTGGAGTCTCCTTCTCTGGAGATGTTTAAAACCCACCTGGACATGTTCCTGTGTG
>JAOXOE010026591.1:0-21225 GCA_028565055.1 Phoeniculus purpureus
TTCACAGTGAGGGTGACAGAGCACTGGAAGGGGCTGCCCAGGGGAGTTGTGAAGTCTCCTTCTCTGGAGATGTTTAAGATCTGCCTGGATGTGTTTCTGTGTGACTTGGTCTAGGTGATCCTGCTCTGGCAGGGGGATTGGACTAGATGATCTTTCGAGATCCCTTCCAATCCCTGATGTTCTGTGATAATGCAAATAGCAGTGACCCAGTAGTAACTCCGAAGCACCATCCCTTAAATCCTGAGTGAATGCATGCAATGTTGTCAAGTGAAGATGTTCTATTGGTATTTCTCATCTAATCTCCTTTTATTGTGAGTTTGGCTGCTCTGCAAGGAACTTAAAATTGGGTCTGGATCTGTTTTCTTCATCTAGGACAGCTGGAAATAGGATTGTGTTACTCGGGATACCAAACAGCCACACATGGGCTTTGCTTCTTAGAAGCTGCTGGTGGCTGTGCACACAATACAGCTATTCCCACGAGACCCTGTGTGCACTAAAGGGCTACCAGACACAGTGCCTGTGAGCAGAAAACTTCTGACCTCTGACCAAACTTAGCTATTAGGTCCCTCTGACTCTCCAGCTGTTGTTCCCTTATGTGTTTCAGTAATGCATGTGATTAGCTGTTATTGCTGCTCTATTGATTGATACCAGGTTAGAGACAACCTGTCAGGCTTGGCTTCCTCGAACAACGTATTTGGGAGGCTGGATACTGCCAGGAACTATTTGGCATTGGGTATTTGCTCATGTAAGAAACTGCTGTAGCTACATTATTCAGCTCCTGTAAATGCTAAACAAAGCTGCCATTTCACCTGCCTTGGAAGATCTCAGAACCCCAGAGAAATCACTGGGATGGCTTTTACAACTGGGAAAATCCATGCTGGTGCGGAGTAGGGAGTGCCTAGTCCTCTACAGATCCTGAGCAACATAGTTGGTTCTAGAACTACTCAAAGCTGACAAATATTCACTCAAAGTCATCAAACATGTATAAATCCAAGAGTTCAGAAGAATTAAAGCTTTTCCCTAGGTATCTTAGAAAACTTGTTCTGAGTAGCCCAATCCCACGTGGGTAGCCAGTGAGAAACTCTGGAAAAAGCAAACTGGGTAGACATGGAAAAGAAGTAGTTACAGTTAACTGGTTTCTTTACCCTCTGTTAAATTGGTTTTTTGCTATGAGGAGACACTTTAAAACAAGGAAGGTCCTGATTAATAATGAATTTGCCCTAGCAAGTACATCTTGCCGGGTGGTTACCTTGAGCCACTTCTTATTAGTAGTATCAGATGCATAGGAAGTGTTCTCTCTCTTTAGACATTGGTGTTACATCTCTTTAGCCAGTTATAAAATAAAGCCAAGGCAATTAGTATTGATTCCCTTACTTGGAATAACAGGAATGCAACCGAACGGCCCATCCAAATCAAGCAGGCATTCCTGGCTGAGGATGGAATGGAAGAAGTGTACAAAGAGGAGAGGTTTTGGGTTGTGGAGAGTACTCTTATGTGGCAGGCACCTAGCCAGGTGTGGGGTTTCTTAAGTGTGTTTGTTATATTGACAACAAAGATTGATTACTATTTTGCACTTCACTTTTAAATGTCACTCAGAAGTTCAGCCTCTCGTGGCATTTCCCACCTGCTTTGTTAAGCAGCTCTACTCACACCGTGACTCTTGAGAGGGGTTTCTTCTCCATCATTCAGCTGGGTAGATCAGGGAATGATTCATAGAATCACAGGACATTAGGGATTGGAAGGGACCTCAAGAGATCATCTAGTCCAATCCCCCTGCTGCAGCAGGATTGCCTAGATCAAGTCATAGAATCATTAGGGATCGGAAGGGACCTTGAAAGATCATTTAGTCCAATCCCCCTGCCAGAGCAGGATCACCTAGACTAAGTCACACAGGAAGACCAAGTTGCACAGGAACATATCCAGGTGGGTTTTAAACATCTCCAGAGTATAACTGTTATGGTCTGAAGGCACTTTAAACGCAGTTGAAAACAAAGCAAGACACAAAACTGTTCAGACTTTCTGGGCAGTGTCTTTCTTTTCCTACCTGAAAAATAGCTACTCTCCCTCAATAGGCTACACCCAACCTGTCTCCTACAAACCTATCAAACCACTAAAGCAGGATGAGATGTTGTGCTGTAGCCCAAGTTAAGTGTTGTGGTGCACACTGGCAATGCTCTTGCAAGAGCCTCAGTCCCTCTGCTCCTGTCAGATGTGGTGCTGCTGTTCCAAAAGAAATAAATCTGTAAAAACTAAATTAGAACACTGGAGTAGGGTTTGTTTGCTGAGAAAAAAGGCTGACCAGCTTTTCTTGTCAACCTACTTTGTACACAGTACTTGACTAGCTGCAGGAAACTATTCTTAGGTGTGCTGTTCCTGCTAAAGGTCACACAAAGACTCCAGAAATGTCACACGCAACGTCTGCAGCGCATTGAAGACCTAATCAAACCGCACCAGCAGAATTAACTGCTTAAAATTAGATGACGTTGAGGAATGTTTAGCTTAAAAGACTGATGTTTACACACAGAGATGAATTTTGAGAGGTTTGTTTTTCACTGATCTTTTTCGAGTACGTGTCTTTCAGATGTCATTACCTCAGTTTTGCAAAACTTAAAGCAGACCTGCATCTTCGGTATAGATCCAGTCTGCTGGGCTGGGCTCTCGCCAGGGTTTGTCAGCCCTGCGACTCTGCCATCAGGATGTGATGCTGTGTGACCACACAGCTCACAGATGAGTGTCATTTACAGATTGACCTAATCTCTTCCAAATCGCTTGCTGTCAAATGATCTTTTTAGTTGTGTGCAATGAGGAAAGACCAATCTTAGAAACAAGTGTTTGAGGGATTTATGACTGAGCAATTATTTAAGGGGGCATTCCTTTTCATTAAGCAGTAACACTTAGCTCAGCAGACAGAAAGAAATAGGAGCTCCTATTCAGAAAATACTTGCATATTTAGAAACCTGTGGAAACCTTAAACCAGTGATAATATGTCCTTTTTTTCCTCATTCACACTTACATGCAGTCAAGCATCTGTTCCAGTTTAGAGTGTGGCATTCCCCACCTGCTGGAGACAAGCCCCAAATGTCTGATGCTTTTATTCCAGAATGCTTTCAAAACATAAGTCAAAACAAATCTATTGAGCATTCTTTCTGTTGTTGATATTGTGGTGCAAACAAACTCTGCAGCAATCTACAATAAATGAGTTTTGTAGGTGAACACATTTTCACTTTAAAATAGGGCAAAAAAGCAAATTAAACCCAGCATTCGGGATATCGCTTGCTGACGTAGAAAATACATATCAAAAAGTCAGTTTAAACGATCTCAGCATCTATTATCAGAGAGTGGAGTGAGAGATGTGAGAACTGTGAGTGGGAGATGACTCATACTGGAACACTCTTCTCTTTAACCAGCAAGGGCTTCCCTGGAAGGTTAGGTCAGCAAACCTATTCCCAGGGTGACACTGTGCCACGTGTAGTGAAAAGACAGCTGGCTATTGGAAAGGTTTATCACAGGGATGCTTCTGTGGTGTTTGAGGTCATGGGGAGCTGAGGGTTTAATCCAATCGTCTCTATTTTAAGCAGACACAAAAATTCTGCAGTCTCTCTCTAATCTGAAATTTCCCTGTTGCCGGTGAAGTGCCAGCATCACAGAGCAGTTCCTCATAAAATAACTTCTCATGTCTCTTTGCTTTATTCATTGTGATTGTATGACATGAAAGAAATTAGGTTGGGTCTCGAGAAGTACGGCAAGATGTATTTTGTCATGTGTGAGAGCAGTGAAGCCCTTTGGGGCGCCTTCATGGCGCGTGAGTTACTGCTGGGCTGTCTCAGAAGTTAAAAAAACCCAAAACATCAGTTGGAAGACTTCAAACCTTGAAAAGGCCCTTCTAAGCCATTTTTCATTACAGTTTTTGTTCTGTTTCTTTCCCTGTAGCCCTGTCATTTGTATTTCTCCAACACTTCAGAGTTGCAAATTATTTTTGAAGTTAAAAAGCTGGTGGTTTAGGGTGGGAACTTGCTCGCTTAATTGCTGCTGTTGTACAAAGATGATCTCCAAGAGGAGCTGTGGTACCCCTTAATGAGCGTGGACTGGGAGACAGTCCCGCAACAGCAGGGCAGTGATGAGTATGAGGGGAAGGTTTCTCAGAATTGAAAGCCACTTTGACAAGCCGTGGTTCTAGTGATTCGTAAGTAGTAAAAAACCAACCAACCTCCTCTGACAATAGGAACCTTCTTGAATTTTTCCAGCTATTTTTTTTATTTGAACCTCATTCATCCCCGAGACCCTTTTTAAAATCTATCCATCTGCTCTTTTTCCACCTGGAGAGAAGTATTTTCAAGTGGGAAAATTACTGTTTCCCTCCATTTTAAAGGATTTATTTCCCCTAGAAGTAATAAACATCTCGACTTCTGCATAGTTGCATCTATTGACATCATCTGCTAAAGGAAGTTAAAGCCCTTGAACCGGGTGCAGGTAAAACTGTAGAGAGATCAATACAGGAGCCCTTCATTCAGGAAGGGCTTTGATTAGCAGTAACTTCAAAATTAGTGCAAGGCATCACTGAAGGCGAACCATAGAATCATTAGAGACCTCAAAAGATCATCTAGTCCCATCCCCCTGCCATAGCAGGGTCACCTAGACCCAGTCACCTGAAGAGTTTAGCTGTGTTGCTGTTTTATAGTATAAATGTGTTAAAAATTCTGGGGGGGTGCTCTTCCCAGGTGAGGTTTCCAATGCCATAAAGTGGAGATGTTTGACTATTAGCAGAAAGCGATGTTGCCTGAACTTGTTCACCTTTGGCATTATGAACAAGCCGTGGTGTAGCTTGTGATGACTAAGATCCCCTTTTATCTTTCCTTTTTGCACGGTTGCTAATACTTATATGTGTTAGAAGCTATCAGCGGTCTCTGCGGGCTTAATTACTGTGCTGGGGGGAAACCTTGCATATTAAACTGAATAATTTTTAATATTAACAACTGCCTGCAACTCTAGTGCTACATTACAGAAAGCTTTTCGAGTCTCTTGTTTTGCTCCTTAATGGAGGATCAAAACACTAGCTGTTTACTTGTTCCAGGAACAAATGCAAGACAAGGCAGCAAAAATAGCCTTCACGTAATTGCAACTACTGGAAAACAAAAAACAAACCAAAAATTAACATTTTATTCTTCATATTTTAAATCCACCCCCTCGATACGTAACTGGTGGCAAGCAGTGAGCTAGCTTGCTGCTGTTTATGGGGCTGGCATGAGCTAGGTACAATTTCATTGTCATCTGCATTACATCAGCTGCAAGCGGTTCCAGAGGTAGGGTTTAGAATATCAGAGCGCCCACAAAATTACCAGAACACCCAGAAAATCCTAAAGCTTCGAACACATTTATTTTCTAATGGGAAAAATGCCATCAAATCTTGGCCCCGCTGAATCCAGAATTCAGCCTCCTACACGCTAATCAGCATTAGATTGGCACTTTTTCTTTCCCTTTACATTGCAAAGTGCAGCAGCATCAGCAGGTACCTTACACTTCCCTGAGATCCCCTGAGCGGCTCATGGTACGTCAGATCCAGGTGGTAGGGATGGGACATCTGTCTAATTTGGGGATACCAGGCAGCACCCACCTGGAAGTGTTCCTGTGCCACTTGGTCTAGGTGATCCTGCTCTGCCAAGGGGATTGGACTAGATGATCTTGCGAGGTCCCTTCCAATGCCTAATGTTCTGTGATTCTGTGAACTCTAGGACTGAAACTAATTACTTTCTCCACCACAGCATCTCTTCAATTCTTGTTTAGACCAAGAAAGCTGTCAGCTGAAATGCAGTTACGGTGCTGACAGTTTTAACATCAGTACACGTGACTCATTCACAGTTTTCCCTTCTCCTGTTACAGTATCTTTTGCAGTGTTTGTGTTGTTGTTGTTTTGTTTCATTGTTTCTTTGGCTTGCGGGGCTTTGGCTACATTGAATCATTCCAGGGATTCCTCTGCACTTCTGTAACCCTCCTGTTTTCACCATCAGACAAATGTTAAGACCCTTGTCTCAAGTACACTGTTCAGTTTGAGGCAAGAAGGGACACTGGGGAGCTGGAGTGGGTGCAAAGAGCAACAAAGCTAATGAAGAGCCTGGAGGACAGGTCTTATGAAGAGCAGCTGAGGGCTGAACTGGGGTTGTTTAGCCTGCAGAAAAGGAGGTTGAGGGGAGACCTTATTGCTCTTTACAACCACCTGAGAGGAGGTTGTAGAGAGGTGCAGGTCTCTCTCTTCTCCCAGGTCACTAGCAATAGGATAGGAGGAAACGGCCAGAGGAGGTTTAGATCAGGCATCAGGAAAAATTCCTTCACTGAAAGAGTGGTCAGGTGTTGGAACAGGCTGCCCAGGGAGGTGCTGGAGTCACCATCCCTGAAGGCATTCAAGAGACATGTAGATCTGGTGCTTGAAAACGTGGTTTAGTGGGCATGGTGGGGTTACACTTGATCTTGGAGGTCTCTTCCAAACTTAATAACCCTGTGATTCTTTCCCTAAAGCAGTTTCAGCAGTTGCCATGTGAGCCAGTCCTGCTGGTCCACACAACTTTATCATTTTTTAACTTTAAAACTGTTCAGTGTCTTGTGAATCACTGATCCAAGACATTAACTGGGTACAGGAACTTCAGGAGGGGAAGAGGGGTGTTTTACGTAGTGCTAACGGCCGTTTGCTTGCAGGGGAGTTTGCTTGCAGCACTCTCACGGTGCTGGAAACTGAGGTGAAGGCGTCGTTTCTGCTTGCTGATAGATAAGCACACACAGACTCTCAACAAGCAATGGGAGAGTTGTTAGGTAGCTGTCCTGGTTTTAGTGGAGTTGCTAAGCGTTTGTGTCCGGTGCTGGGGGATGTCAGATGAGTCTTTCCTTGCCGCTTACCGCTAATTGCCCGCAAAAAGCAGGGAGCTGGGCTAATTGCAAATGATGGAATACACATAAAGTAAGCTTTCCTTTAGAAAAACTTCTCCTTCATGGTGATACAAAAATACTTCACTGGACAAGCTGAATGTATTGGTGATTAATATAAAATGAAGTTAAATCAGTTGTGAAAAGTGCACTAACCGTGCACTAAAATCAATCAAATGGATCTGTTCCTGTGTGACTTGGTCCAGGTGATCCTGCTGTGGCAGGGGGGTTGGACTGGATGATCTTTCAAGGTCCCTTCCAATCCCTAATGTTCTGTGATTCTGTGGGACATCACATCCATTAACCACCAAGCTTCTCTGCCACCAGCCCCTGTGTTACTTTATTCACACTGTTTTCATCTGCCTGAGCTGCGGTCAGCAGCCAGAGGCACTTCCACGCTCACACCCGAAGGGCCTTGCAGCCACACAGATCTACACGTTCTTCCTTCTCAAAGGCTTTTTGTTCCTCTTTATATCTTGGCAAACTAATTCCTGTGTGTTAAACAGCACAGCATTCAGACAGGGGCATTCTGTACTGGAGGCAGCGAGATACTCACGGGTGTTTAGAGCTGGCTGTGTGGCCAGCTGATGATCGCTAGCCTCCCCCAAACGAAAGAGTGTTCACGAATGAGTGTCCATTCGCTTTCTGTTTGTGTGTCTGTTCATGGCACACAGCTAGGGAGGAAATTATGGAAGCAAAAGGGGCGGTAGCAGACTGCTCCTCTCGGTCCTCTTCAAAACTGCCTGCTAAGGGTAAGGCTTGGGGTTAAGGATAAGGAGGGTGAGGTTTTGCACAGCATTTGGTCGTGTTCCATAAAAGAGAGAAGGCGAGAGGTCCCGCAGTCAGCCTGTGTGCCACCAGCGTTGATGGTTGAGTTCTTAGTGTCTCTTGTAAGACATTAACCACTGATTCTCAGTCCTAAGTATCCCAGTGAACCTGTGAGTTAGGTTCTCTGTAGCCTGACAGCTGGCAGGCAGCTGTCCTTTGGGGACCCCAGAGTTTTGGGTGCCTGTCCTCAAGCTGAAAGGGTGGGACATTGGGTATGTCCTGGCTTCTGTCACCTGCTCCAGTGCTGAGCTCCCTGAGCTTCTCTGCCCCTGCATAGTGGAGCCTAGCACCAGCAAAGGACTGGGGTACGGGTGTGGAGAGAGCAAGCAGCAGGGAGAGGTAGAAAGTTTACAGAATTTCCACAAACCTATTGGTGAGGAGAACTCTGGTTTTCCTCCTGGTTTTTTAGTACCAGGACAGTCTGCAAAGGCCAAGTCAGAAATGCTTGCCCCTGCTTGGCACCATTTTCACAGCTTGAGTTCGTTCTTCTCTCACTGCCAAGCTGGTGCTGCTTGTTCTGTGTGAGTGGCAGTAACCTGGAGGCACAGCCCTCTCTGCTCCGTACGCGCTATCGGCTCGCATTGCTCACGTCTTGTGGTGGTGTTGGATTGCCCTTCTGGTGCAGGCAGACATCCTATTTGTCTTTGTGGCTGGAGCGCTGGTGGGCTTGCTGAAGTTTAACCAGAAGGCCCTCTCGAGTCCCCGCGGCTGATTTCGTTACGGCTTTTTTCTTTTCCATTACGTTTGACATTTTGACGGCTGAGCCTCATTATAGGCAGGCGATCTCCAGCACCAGGCTGGGAACACGAGTCCTGTGAGATGGGGAGCAGATGAAAAAAGTGAAACAGAATGACCACACCATTCAAATCATAGCTGAGGTGCGTTTTTGTCCTGTGGTGTAGTCCTGTGCAAGATCTGCTTGAAATGAGAACCCAGCAGACAGAGACCTTAAACATGAGAGCAGAAGTGATCCCTTTTTGCTGGTCATTCAAGAGACAGAGGAGTTTTGGGATCACTGTGGTGGTTTTTTATGCACAGTGTCTACTAGCCCTGCTAGTGTAGCAGTGTTAATACTTGGCCAATTCTGCTTTTGTGATTTTGACTCATTTAAATGCAGCTCTCCTTCTATTTTACCATAACATCTAAACACTCCTTTGTGCTGATGTAAATCAGCTGCTACAGCAACAAGCTGCTGTACCACAGGTTAAGGAAAGACTAAAGCAAAACATGGCCCCCACACTTCAAAAAGTGTTATCTGCCTTCTCCAAGTCACAGCGCAAGGAGGCAGGTGACACGACTTAAATATCAGAAGGGGGGTGCTCAGCAGATTGAGAGAGGTTCTCCTCCCCCTCTGCTCTGCCCTAGTGAGACCACATCTGGAATCTTGTGTCCAGTTCTGGGCCCCTCAGTTCCAGAAGGACACAGACCTGCTGGAAAGAGTCCAGTGCAGAGCTATGAAGATGATGAAGGGAGTAGAACACCTCCCTGATGAGGAAAGGCTGAGGGAGCTGGGTGTCTTGAGCTTGGAGAAAAGGAGACTGCGGGGTGACCTCATTATCATTAATGTCTATAAATATGTGAAGGGTGGGTGTCAGGAGGATTGGAGCCAGGCTCTGCTCAGTGTCATCTAATGATAGGACAAGGGGCAATGGGTGTAAACTGGAACATGGGAGGTTCCATATAAATATCAGAAGGAACTTGCTCACGATGAGGCTGACCAAGCACTGGAAGGGGCTGCCCAGGGGGAATGTGGAGTCTCCTTCTCTGGAAACATTTAAAACCTGCCTGGACATGTTCCTGTGCCACTTGGTCTAGGTGATCCTGCAGTGGCAGGGGGGTTGGACTGGATGATCTTTTAAGGTCCCTTCCAATCCCTAATGTTCTGTGATTCTGTGACTTGCTGTTACATTAACATATCACTGACTGAATTTAATTTCCAAGCCTGTCTTCTGCTTTTCTTTTTCCTCCTCTCAGTGAAGGTGACACACCATCTGAGAGTGCTAAACTGTGGTTTCCAATTGAGTAAATTCCTAATAATGTAACCAGATCGTTCAACATCAGCACTTGTGGCAATGTTGGCATGAAGTGCTCTCATCCAATCCCAGTTCCCCCTCATTAATGGTGAATAGGTTAGAACTGCTCTCCTCTGCGTGAGACTTTGTATAGCTGAGAGCTATTTTTCAGTGCGAGAAAACCATCAGCCTCTTATATGAAGTACGATGGGTCTTATGAGTGGGGCCACAGATACTTGTAACAATGATAATGTAAAGATAATACTTACTCATAGTCTGTGTAAAGGCCATGTCTTCTGCTAAAGAATTTGAGTTCTTTAGTCTTATGGAATAACCCCACAGAGATAATTTGGGTTTGCAGCTGTAAATGTACAATATTTCACCGTTTGTTTCCCATTCCAGGAGGTAAAAAATAGAAAATCATTTTTTTCCTTACATAGGATTATTTTTTGAGATGTCAAAACATTCAAGAGAGAGGGATATTGAAGACTTGAAGTTAGGAAAAACTAAGCAGAAATATTTATCTGAAAGGAGTAAAAAACTTTCTCACAGTGTAAGGTCCGCTGCTAGAGGATGTCATGGAAGACCCAGGCAGTGCCTGGTCTCAACGTGCTGTGGCATGCTGGAGTGACCAAAGCTGGGTTGAGGAATAAATCTGGAAAATTAAAGTGAATTGATTTTGTTGAGCACTGCCAAAATTTAACATGTTTAAAAATGTATTTTCTTTATTTGAAACATCTAGAGGAAATTTAAATTTATAATGGCAAATTGACAGAACTGGAAAGTCCCTCCAAAACAGTCCAGTGCAAAGTCCTCAGAGCAAGGACATTATTTAACCGCTGTGGACATAACAGGACTTCTGGTCTATTTCACTAACTGTGTCTCCTGAAAAGGGCTCTGCTAAAATGTCTCTGCAAGTAGGATGTAGGAACAATTGTAAGTGATGAGCAGATAATATTTTGTCTTAATCAAGAGAATAATTTCCAATAACTCATGAAACAACTGTCCAGACTGCCATAAACACAGCTTAGAAAAATGACAACAGCATTCCCTTGGTTTCCCATCCCGATGGTTCAAGGAATAACTCTTCAAATCAAAACATCCCTTTGAAATGTGATTGAAATCAAAAGATTCTATCTATTGAAGTTTCAGAATGGAGTGAAGTAATAGAAGCCTCAAAGGGAAGTGAACTCTGAAAGATTCAGCCTTACAGAGAAAAAGAAATCGTACAGTCACCCGATATTTTCACTCTGGAGCTCGGAAGGCGTCCCAAACACTACTGGAAATCTCAGCTGGTTAAAGCACGTTATGTTATGACTGTGTGTAGAGAACAGAACACATTTGCTGTTGTTGGCAGCCTCAGCTCCCTGATTTGGAGTTTGCAGTCTAAAAATGGGAAACATGTGGGACAAGATGCCCTCAGTCCCCCCATCCATCCTTGCTCTTGTCTCTGAGTGACTTCAGCCACCTCACAGCATTAGGGTGACACTCCCAAGGAGCTGCCAGGCTGCGGCTGTTGTTGCCAGCCTGGCTGCTGCCAGGCTCTCCCCACAATTAGTCAGCAGGCAGGCACACAGGTGCTTTGGTCTTGCCTCACCTTATTTCTCTTCTATTCCATAGCACATCATCATATTGATCCTCCTTGCTATTCATGCGGTTATCCTCCTCTTGTTGTTGACTCCTTTGGGGGTGGGGTTCTTGACTCCCCCAGCATAAGTTTAATCTGTGAGATTGGCAGCAGATCAGACAAACTGGAAGAGGAAAACTCCTCTTAAAAATCACACCATACAGTCAAATGTCCTTGTGATTCTGATGGTGAGTAAAAGTCTATTTTGAGGACAGGGAAACCTGTTTTAGCTGCTTCAGCGTAAAAAAGAGCAGGATAAAAAAAGTTAGGTACTGCAGCATCCCGGCTTCACATTATCTTCCATAACCTACTCAATCCCAGTAGGATTTTAATGAGCACTGGCTCTAGAGAGAACTGTAGTCCAAGTGGCAATTAGGCATTTAATTTGCTGAGATAGCCAAAACAAAGGCTTGCAGCCTCAGGTATTGCTGAAAGCGATAGGCTACCTCTTAGAAAAGCTTTTCCTAGGTGAGTGCCATAAGTTTTGCTATAGGTATTGCACTCTTCTCTCCTGTACTTTAAAATGGGACTTAATACATTTCTTGCATTCTTCTCTAATTTAAAATGGGATTTACCATGTTTCAAATAAGCACAACGAACAGATGGACCTCTATAAGATGGTTTCTCATAACTGTGTGTTAAAATTGCCAAGAATACCTGCAAGTCCTTAAGAGCATTTGCTTTCCTGTAGCTGTGGTTTCTCCATCTAAAGGCTGAGAGTGAAGGTAGTTCTTAAAATCCACAGAAGCAATGTGCTGTGTATGGGTTTAGCTGGAATGAAGCTGATCCTCCCCATGACATCTCTCCCAGTGCTGTTTGTGGTGGTAGCTGGAGGGCTGTTGATAACACGCCAGTGGTTTGGCTACTGCTGAGCAGGGCTCACGCTGCACCAGGGCTGTGGGTTTGGTTTGTTTCTTTCCTAATGTTCTCCCCAGCTGAGGAGGCAGAGGAATGGGCTGGGCTGGCTAACCCAGATTGGCCAGAGGGGTATTCCAGATCACATCAACTCAGGTACAAAACCAAGGGGAAAGAAGGAAGGGGAGGGGGGGACATGACATTCACTGATGGGGCTTTATCCTCAAGAGTAACTGCTGTGCACATCAGGGCTCTCCTTCCCAGAACGGCAACGAAACACCTTCTGCTGATGGGAAGTAGGGAACAATCTTTAATATTTGCCTTTTCATCTGTGTGTGGCTTCTGCTCGAACTGTCATCTTTTACCTTTATCTGATCTCTTGTTATATCCTTGTCTCCCCTGCCCAAGAAGGAGCAGTGACAAAGCAACTTGGGTGGGCACCTGGCCCCCGGGCAGGGCCAAACCACTACACGTGGGTATCGTACATCTCTCTTAGTGGCACAAAACAGTGTCCAGCACAAAAGCCAGATGTTTTCTGTGAAGTACATATTCGGGCAAACCGCCCCGTCTAACCTGCAAACCCCTTTTGTATTCCTTGAAGCCTGCTAAACAGCGAATTGCTTCAGGAATTCAGTAGGATGCTGATACCCATCTAGAATTTAGAGTTAAGTGTAAACTCTCACGCAAGTTCTTAGTCAGTAAATGGATCTTTTTTGTAGCTATGGCAGTTACTGATCTGGGATAACACAGCGTTTCTTGCTCTTCCCTACAAATCCTGATCAGACCCAGGATGGGTTAGGGGACAGGTGAATGTCTTGCAGATGCTGCACATCCTGCTCCGATGTGCAAAACACTTGAAGTGAAAATGTGTGTGAGGAGAACAAAGTATTGGAAAAATGAAGCCATCTGGTGCGTGAACGCCAAAAAAGTGTTGAAAACCGATCTTCTCTAAAGGGGGCATAAAACAAACAAACAAAAGCCCTCCCTATGACACTAATTTCTTCCAGGTGCTTTAGTTCAAGAAGAAAAACATTCCATCTTTCTCCTTTAATCTGTGGAAATGTAGTTCTGAAGTTTTAGAAGGAAGAGCTGCTTTGACATGAATAATTGAACCGTTTAACTCTTCATTCCTGGAAGACAAACGTAGGAATAGTCTTTCCAAAGCAAAACACTTGAGAGCAAATTTTGCCTCCTGCAAGAGTTCATTTTAAAATGCGTGAATCTGGGCAAGCTGAGATTTAGAGTCAGTGGTCGTCTTCAGTGACAAACATAGAGCTGGAAAGCGTAAAACCTGAAAGGCTTGAACCAGCCCTGGTGAGCAGAGTCCAAAGGCAACTTCAGTCCATGTATTGCTGAAGAAAAGCCATCAACGGTGTAACATAATCCTGTAGTGAAATCTACTAACAGCACTAAGGCACGAGACAAGACTGAGCTGCCACTATACAATCAGGCTGTCAATATTTTTGTCCCTGAACAACGCAAGTTTACCGAAGGAAATTTCAGTCAGTCTGCAATTTCACACGTAATTGGAAACAATAAGGAGCACCTAGCAGGTAAGAAACGCTCGATGGGCTAAATGTTAGCTGAAAGGAGCAGCGAGGTGGTTGGTCAAAGTCACCTAGCACAGAGATCCTCTTAGTGTGTCTGAGTAGTCTTCTTAGCTGTCAACCCTGGGCAATAATCGTCTGCACGTTCTATCACTCTCACGATTTCTAAACATAACTCTGATGGGGTTGTTCAAGTGGAGCCTCTCAAAATAGTCTTTGTTCTTGTTTGCACTGCTTAGGTTGTTCTATAGCTCTGTGACTTCACTGGCATCACTCCACTTCTTCCAGAGAACTGAGAACGGGATCAGTGAAGCTCTTCAGGTGAGACTGTGTTGAAAGGGAGCTCTGCAGTCAGTAAATACCCAGGGTCACAGTAAATATCTCGGTCACAGACCGAGAAATGCTCGATACTCTCACACACATCAGCAAGGGAGGTATTGCAAGGTGGACTGTGCAGCCCATTTCAACTGATGCCAGCTTTGGCTTCAAGAAACTTGCAAAGCAATGCAGACGTGTGTGTGTGTGTGTGTACGCACCTCTGCTGCCTCAGTTCAGTCCTGAGGGCCATCACATGGCTTAGGCTGCCGACAAGCCAATGTTGCTGTGGCTATCCATTTACTGCCTCGTTTCTCTCTGCCTACCACGCTCAACCAAAACATTTTTCTCCAGCTATTCGGTGCTGCATTTTCCGAACGTTACATCAGAGTAGATTTTGTTCTTTCCCTTCCTGAAGCATCTTCCTTGAGCCATGACGCTGCCTTTATCAAACTGGATTTGCATTGTGTTAGGAAAGGAATGCTGATAGACCTTACATGACTTGCTGTACTGGTTTTGGAACAAGTTCAGGGGTAGAGACCCTTGGTTAGGAGTTTCCCTCCCCCTAGTTCAACTTCCCTGGCGCGCTCTCTCTCTCTCTCTCTAGGGTAATAGTAGGATTGCAACCCCAGACTTTCGCAGGGCTAACTTTCCACTCTTCACAGATCTACTTGCAGGAATCCCACAGGCTAAAACTCTGGAGGGTAAAGGAGCTCAAGAAGGTTGGTCACTTTTTAAATACCACTGCTTCCAAGCCCGAGAAAAGTGCCTTCCATTGCATAAAAAAATTGGGTAGATGTGCTAGGAAACCTACATGGATAAGCAAGGGGCTCCTAAAGGAAACCTCTTGGAAGAAGTAAATTCACAGTTTGTAGAGGAAGAGACTTGTCACGTGGGAGAACTATAAGGAAGTTACTAGGACATGTAGGAAGGCTACGAGCTCTTTTAGAGTTAAAACCGGCAAAGAAGAGTGTGTCCAGAAGATCAAGGTATGTTCTCTTCCTTCTCCACTCTGCCCTAGTGAGACCACATCTGGGCTACTGCATTCAGTTCTGGGCTCCCCAGTTCAAGAGGAACAGAGATCTGCTTGCTGGAGTCCAACAGAGGGCCACGATGATGATTAAGCTGCTGGAGCACCTACCTTATGAGGAAAGATTGAGAGTCCTGGGGCTTTTTAGTCTGGAGAGGAGAAGACTATGAGGGGATTTAATCACTGTATATAAATATATGAGGGCTGGGTGTCAAAAAGAAAGTCACAATCTCTTTTTGCTTGTGCCCTGTAATACAACAAGGATAATGGATGTAAGCTAGAGTATGGGAAGTTCCACCTCAACACGAGGAAGAACTTCTTTACTGTAAGGGTTACAGACCACTGGAGCAGGCTCCACAGGAAGATTGCGGACTGCCCTTCTAGAGACTTTTGTCCCCAGAGAATCTGGAAGAGGATCTGGATGCATTCCTATGTGACCCGCCCTAGACTCTGTGGTCCTGCTTGAGCAGGGTGGCGTTGGACTCGATGACCTCTGGAGGTCCTTTCCACCCTCGAATGATCAGTGGCTGTGTCTGCCAAAACAAATTAAATTATTCACTAACCACCATTTGTTCAGCTCGGTGTATTACAAAAGTTATCGATCAGGTAGTTTATAGCAGTCAGATGCATTTACGGAAATGTGTTTCTCCTCCTCCTGTTGTTTTGTAAGGCAGTCGGATTTCTTTGCAAAGCAGCAGAGGATGAAGTTATGCCTCATTTATAGCCTACACTTAGCACTGGGGGAAGCTAACGGGGACGACAACGTGCAAGTTAGCACAAGCCTTTAACCTTTTCTGGGGTGCATTTCCCGTTTCCAAAGGGAACAGCCGTTGCCTGAACAATATTTTGCATATAATGGCACAAACGCCAAGCGGAAGACAAGTCGTAACATATAGGAGAGGCTAAAAGCTTTCTGGTGGATAGCTGTCAAATTATTTCTTGTTTAAAAGCTTTTTATGTTTGTTTGCTTTCCTCTCTTTGCTTCGGCACAGCAGAACTTCCCAGTGGAATCCAATAGATTGCCCTACGGTAGCGCGAATGGCTGACTTCTGGGATGAGGCAGTGTTGCCTGTAAGACCTCAGAACTACGAGCAGGTCGGTTTAGCATCTACAGAGGAATCTGCAGGTCATTGATAGATTAATCTCTACAGCAGGTGATCAGAAGATACTTTCCACAGGCAACTGATGGAGACAAAAAAACCCACCCTATAGCTGTGATCTTCAAACGTTTGCAAGGAAATTTCACAGCAGTATTCTGCAAAAGTATTGAGGCTGATTTCAATGCAACCTCTGCGAGTTCTCATGTCAGCAGCTACCCAGGCTTGATGCCTAATGCTGTCTTCTAAAATGCCTAGTGCTTTGATCCTAGAAGATGCTAAACCTTTTGTTTTCTGTATCTACTGCAGACCGATGAGATGCACCACGGCAGCAAGAGGAGAGCATTGCACACTGGTCTAAAGACAGAGAGGGGCTGCAGGAAGGCCCTGACTGGAAATGAGGACATTCACAGCCCTTTCTAGGACTAAGGGTTTCATGTCCCTGTTCCAGTTGTTTTGTGAGGGCTCTTTACATTGTAATGCTGAACCCTTTTTCATCAATGGCCTAGAAGAGACAAACATTTGAGCACTGCAGGCTACTTAGACTACTGCTGTCCTAGTTTACAACTGCTGTGGCACCAGCCACAAGGAAAATGCAAAATTATGGTCACCCAGCTGGATAAACCCCTTGTGAGTGGAGCATCTGATCAACAAGGCTTACGTGTGACATGCAGCATCTAGGACTTGAGTTGCTTTCAAAGCAGTGGTGGGAATTGAGGAGAAGTTGTTTCTAATGAGGCACTACGGCCGGTTCCCTGCTCCCCAGCAAACTGAAGAAGGCTGTATAAATTATTCATCTGACTTTACTATGAGTTTAGTAAAAAACCCGACCTGGCAGCAATGAAAGGACCTTCGTTCTGGAGAGTATCAGAGGGTGGTGCTGAAGACTAAAAGGCACGTGGGTCTGAGCAACCTTCTCCAGTTTGTGTCCCAGGTCTGTTCACTCTACTTATGTTCCTGCTAGATGGATGGTTTCTGTTTTCCAGGCTCTGCAGGGAATGTGGTGGTGAATGTCTATGGCGCTCTGGCTTGTACCAGGGGATTGGGCTAGATGATCTTTTGAGGTCCCTTCCAGTCCCTAATGATTCTGTGAATAGTGTGGTCAGCAGGACTAGGGACATAATTCTCACTCTGTACTGGGCACTGGTGAGGCCTCACCTCAAGTACTGGGGGCAAGTCCGGGCCCCTCACTTCAAGAAAGATATTGAGATGCTGGAACGGATCCAGAGGGGAGCAACAAGGCTGGGGAAGGGACTAGAGGGAAAGTCTTATGAGGAGAGGCTGAAGGAGGTGGGAGTGTTTACCTGGAGGAGAGGAGACTTAAGGGGGGGAACCTTATCACTCTCTACAACTACTTGAACGGTAGGCAACTAGTGACAGGACGAGAGGGCAGGACCTGATGCTGCTCCATAGAAGGATTAAGTTGGATATTAGAAGCACTTCCTCATGGAAAGTGTGATCAGACATTGGAACGGACTGCCCAGGGAGGTGGTGAAGGTGTTTGAGAAAAGCCTGGATGTGGCTATTAGTGCCATGGTCTAGCTGACTGTGGTGATGTTAGGTCATAGGCTGGACTGGATGACCTTAGAGGTCTTTTCCAGCCTCAGTTATGCTGCAATTCTGTGAATTTAAATGCAGGGGAAAGGACCAGCGCAGGGAACATCGCACTTTTTAAATTCAAGGTGCCAATTTGAATTAAGAGAATGATGAAACTTTCAGATGAACAAATGCTCAGATCCAGAGCAAGACACTAGTGAGATGGAGGTAAACCTGAACTCTTTGGACGTGGTTTTTCAGCTGGTGTAAATTGGCACAACTTCGATGGAGCCTACAGAGAACCTAGCCCTGGCTTCATAAAAATGCACAGTAATGATCTCAGCCTCTTCAGCTGGAGATCTTTTAACCTCAAAAGGTGTGCTCCATGTGGATTATCTTGATAAGTTTGCTTCATTTTAAGCTACAGCCTTTGGCCGCTGTGTTGAACTGTGGCATTTTCTATCAGAAAATTAGGCAGTACTTTGCAAGGACTCCTCAGGCGTTGAACTAGAGTGTCAGAGCTGCTTACACTGCCCCAGGAAGTTGGCTACTCACAAATCTGTATCTCAAGTATAAAGCTAAATAACTGTTAGAAACCCCAATGTAAACCGAAGCAGTAAATTATCCCACAAATCCCTTTCATTGCCCTGTTTTGCTTGTATTTACTCAGCCTATAAATCAGGGCTGAAAAAGGAGTTTGCAGAATGATGGCCACAAGGGTCTTTACGAGGTCTATAGCCACAACGGCCAAAGCTGAAGAGGCTGAGCCAGTCACTGAGCCATCCTCACCACACAGCTCACATGCCTGCTCCCGTCTGCATCTTCCACAGTGGTACATGGCAGGGATTCCACCTCACTTTGAAAGCTTACACGGCTGGTTTGGGTTTGGTTCATGAAGTGTGGGAGGAGGCTAGTGGGTGAGCTGCTTTCTCTGTAGCAAGCAACAGCTCAAACAGCCACTCACAGGGACTGAAGGCAGGACAAGGAAAAGGACCTTGTAGGACTGAGCCTGCTGCCTCATAGTGGACATTTATAGGGACCATCCTGTCTCCCAACCTGTTAAACCTAGGGGAAACCAGCATTTAGGTTTCAATAATTTGGTGCAGCCAAGTTAGTGGCTCTGACTCTCAAACCTGCTGTTTTACTTCCCCACTCAATGATCTTGGTCCTTGCCTATCATGAATCCGATTAAAACCCATGTCCTGGAGTCTGAGAAACTGAGCGATAGAACCCTGGGGCAACAGGGACTGACTAGCTCCTGAGTGCTGTTTCAACCCGCAAGGCAGAGGAAATCTATGAAATAAAGATTTGCTTATCTGTGCCAGGCTGTCTGTCCCTACGGCTGCTGGCTGTGCACTTGGGGCTTCTGCTGCAGAGGTAACATCTCAGGCTGTGATGTTGATTCATCTCTGGAGCCAGTGCTCAGATCTGCCTTTGTTCTGGATAAATGCATTGATTTATTTGGAGTCCTGTAGAACTGCACGATGCAACAGAGCCAAGCTGTCCAGCACCCAGCTCAGCAACTGCAGGTAGGTTCAGGTACGTCCTTGTGGGAATGTTCCTGTGTTCTCTAACACACTGCATCGTGCTGTCTCCTCTGTTACGGAAGTAGGTCAAGGGCTATGTTACGTGGCACGTTCCCCGCTGCATCTGCTTGTTCTGTCTGTGCAGTCAAACTCTTTGTTAAAGCACAAGCCAGCTAAAAACTAAACCTTTTCTTCTCGTGCTACACCAACACTTGGGAAACGGGGGTTTAGGATTAGGTCCTGACTATGTATTTCAAAATGCCACTTAAAGACAAATCCAGAAAACTCACGTCTGCCTGGACCTGCAGCGCTTCTTCCTTCACTGCTGCTGATCTTCGAACGCTGGTTTTTCACTTGTGCCTGGCGGTTAGTCCGGACCTTACTATTGATACTGGTAATATCTTCCAGGGTCCCACCTGTAAGCTGTGAAATGGCACCTGCCAAGTGCAAGACTCCTTTTTATCCCTGTGCTTTTTACCTCTCAGAGCAACACGTGTTGCCTTTGCTGACTCACGAGAGCACACTAAGAACAGGAATCATGGCCGAGGATTGCTCGTGACCTTCAAGTTCTACTGAAGCACAGTGCGGCGGGACAGGTCAGATCTGCTCGCTGGTCTTGCGGATTTTCCTGTAACTTCAAATCCAATTCCTTGGGTTATTTTCATCTTCTTGCACTTGTTTGTCACGAGGGATGGAACTGGTGCAAATCGTGCCCGTGCACTCTGTGGGCCAGCCCTGCTGCCGCTGCCACCCACGTTGCAGCTCTGGAGGACAACGCTGGACGTCCCTGCTCCCGACCATCAGATTCAGAGAACACGGAGGAAAGGTGAGTCAGGATTGTCTGTGCTGTGCTGTCTTGAGGGAGACTGCAGTGTCCACATCAAAGAGAGACAGTCTAGCCTCAGAAGAATTAATTTCACACTTGGGATGTAGAGGGAAATTTTGAGCAACTTTTAAAGGCTGGTGAGGATGGGTGGTCCCTTTTTTTTGTTTCTGTAGAAGTACCAGGAGTTGCTGTTGCATCTTTTTTGCTGTAAATACACACCGAGGGTCGGATGCAGATCTGTGACTCTTGATCTTGCAGCCTCTGCGAGCTGCTCAAGGGAATGCCCACATGGTCAGATCGAGAAAGGAGGACAAAACCTACTCTGGCTCCTCAGATTGAGGTAGAGGCTGGCTTACAAGCAGCCATGGCAACCAAACTGTCACTGCAAGCATCAAGGTACATACCCAAAGCTAAAGACACCACCACAAGCATTAATGCTGCAGCTCATTTGGAGCTCTCTGTCCCACGGTTTTGTCCCTCATGGATGCTGACAGCTGCAGTTATCACGTGGAGGGAGGAATATTTTTCTGCTCTATCTGCATCAGCATCAAAAATTGATCCTAGTGGTAAGTGCAGTGGCTCCCAATTAAAAGGGGGTATCTGAATATCAAGAAACACTGAAGACAGCTTTGTGTTCACCTTACAAAATTTCCTCCACAGCACACTTCCCAAAGCAGCGTGCTCACATCAATATTTATAGCTTCAGCTCGGTGTTCCCATCAAAGAGCCATTAATACGGCACCGCAGCTCGGGTGACAAGTTACATTTTATTGCTGTCAACAAAGATGTTCTGGCTTGCTTTCTCTGCACATTCATCTGGTTTTCCTTCTTTAATGGACCGCCAGGTTGAGTTTTGAAGGGTACGTGTAGATACGCTTTCCAGTGTTTTCTAGAAAGCTGCAAGAGAGGTGACAGACACAGGGAGCTGGCGGGTCCTCATGGAAGATGCTGACTAATTTTCCTGTGAGGTTAAATCAAGGGCTTGGAGTAGGTTATGTGCTGTGGGTGTAACCAATCCACTCTCTAAAAAGGATCTGCTGGAGAGGGTCCAGCGGAGGGCTACGAGGATGATGAGGGGACAGGAGGGCATGGCTTATGAGGAGAGGCTGAGGGA
>JAOXOE010026592.1:0-21222 GCA_028565055.1 Phoeniculus purpureus
TCTCTTTAGCTTGGAGGAGACTGAGGGGTGACCTCATTAATGTCTATAAATATGTGAAGGGTGGGTGTCAGGAGGATTGAGCTAGGCTCTTCTCAATGTCATCTAGTGATAGGACAAGGGGCAATGGGTGTAAGCTGGAACATAGGAGGTTCCACATCAGTATGAGAAGGAACTTCGTCCCAGTGAGGGTGACAGAGCACTGGAATGGGCTGTCCAGGGGTGTTGTGGAGTCTCCTTCTCTGGAGATATTTAAAACCCACCTGTATATTTTCCCCTATTTTGATCTAGGTGATCCTGCTGTGGTGGGGGAATTGGACTAGATCACCTTTCAAGGTCCCTTCTAACCCCTCATGTTCTGTAATTCTGTGATTCTATTGCTTCTGCAGGTGATTCAGGAGAAAGAAGAGCGTTGCCAGACTGCGTATGTATTTCCAAACTCTGCATGAACAAATACACCAGTAGGGCTCTGACTGCAGATTTGTTATGATTTCTGCTTCGAGAATAACAAACATTGATTGTAACTTTTCACTCAGACAGACAAACACATCACTTCTGCAAGTGCTACCCAACTCTTGTATGAAACTCTGTTTAAGTGTACCAACACATGTGGTTTGTTAGCTATGCTGGTTTTTTTTTCAATTTTAAAAACATTTTCATCTATCAGTCCTCTCTTAGTGAGTGCAGGTAAGTATTTGTAAAGTCAACACAGACTCTATCCACCTCTGATAGAACCAAAGGAGATACTCACAGGTAATGACCTATGAGTAGCTGTTGGCTTTCCCTTGTGTACCACATTCGCACGGATCAGGTTTTCTTCCAGACTGGATGTCGGTGCTGTACTTTTGCACATGGCTTTGTTGTTAATTCCCTCCATTAAGTGAACAAAATGCTGTTGCTGTGAGCCAAAGCCAAAGCTGTTTTCTAGAAAGGAAGCATAGGGATTACGTCTACAGTCTCTGAAGGTCTCTTGCTGTGTACATTCTCTTGTTTTGTGAGGAAATGTGTATTTTTTGTAGGTGTTGCTTGTGCTCAGCAATGTAAATAGAATACTGTCAAAGCTTCACAACTTGTTTCTTCGTTCAAGTATCAAGGCAAAAACCCAAGCAAACAGCTATTTTTCTTGTATGCAGCCAGTTCACAGGCACTCCCCTGTGAAAACATGCACATGCACTTAAGGCTAGAGGATAAATGTTCTGACTCAGAGTCTTAAGAAATAGGTTGTTGCTTCCACAGCAGGAAGCTGGTGCCTTACAGCTGAGGTAGGCTCTGCTGCTTACATCAGATCCCTGCCAGACACTTGTACAAATAATCTCCTGTCTCGTGTTTGACGCTTTGTTTTTCTCTAACAATTTGTTTTCTTTAGTTATGTGGCTTTTCTGTGACTAGAGGAAAGCCATCGTTCCTTCGCCAGGAGTGGCACAGCTTGTACAGTTACTAGCATATTTCAGGTTACTCTCGTCGTCTTTTCCTTTCAGTTCTGTGTAGAAATGTAGCAGCTTAATTGGGTTTTTTTTTTTTGCAAAGAGAAAGAGTCTCAGAGTCACAGAATAGCAGAATTGTTTTGCTGGAAGAAACCTTTAAGATCACCAAGTCCAACAATTGAGCCAGAAATGCCGGGTCGCCACTAGATCATGTCCCTGAGCACCACATTTGTACTTCTTTTAAATCCCTACAGGGTTGGTGACTTCACCACCTCCCTGGGTAGCCTATTCCTATGTCTGTCTTTCATGAAAAAATTATTCCTAATATTCAGTCTGAATCTCTGCTGGCACAGATTGGGGGCATTTCATCTAGTCCTATTACTTGACACTTGGGAGAAGAGATTGACCCCCGTCTTGCTCTAACCTCTTTTCGGGTAAGGTCTGAGTCTCCTTTTCTCCAAGCTAAACAATCCCATTTCCCTTAGCTGCTCCTCATAGATCTTGTGCTCTAGACTGTTCTCCAGCTTTGTTGCCCTTCTCTGGACATGCTGCAGCACCTCAGGGTCCTTCTTGTGGTGAGGGGAGGAAAGCAGGCGTGACTAAATTCTCTCACTTGATATTACAAATTGGGCTTTATAATGTCTTTGGCTAAATTTAGGTGGCATTTTCCTCTGCTATTTCTTGATAATTTTCTTCTGCAGCCAGTGTTTCTTGGCACGCTGTCATTCTCCAAAGCATTGTGGTTTTACGTTGATGATCTCTTATTCACTTCAGGAGCAGAGAAAAGCACTATAACCACAGATGTCATCTGAAAAACTGAGTTGGTTATTGAAAAGACACATATAAAGCTTAAAAGTTCCTAATTGCTGTGCAGTTCAAGAAAAGCATCATCCAAAAGCCTTCCTCCTCCTCAAAAAATACATGAAGTAACAACCAGCAGAGAGCTCTTTGTTCCTCCTAACTATTATTGTGCTCAGCTCCAAGTTGACAGGGTCTAATAATAAAGACAGGTTAATGCCATCTTGCGGATGGGAAGCCCTTCTGTAATAAAAGAGTAATTTGGTCAGCTCATGCTCAGTACTAAATGTTGGCAGCTCTTACAAACTTTCGGAAAGATTGGGTAAAGACCACACTAGATCTCGTCGAACTGTAAGAAAAATCTTTTTAATCCATGGTTTACCTCTCTTTCAGTGGGATAAGTGATATGCTTTAAAAAACCCCATTTCTCTAGGCAGCGTTTGCCTCTGGCTGTTCTCCTCTGGGTTATTTCCATGAGCATGTGGAAATCTCCCTTTTATTCTTACATGGAAGAATAGTGATATACAGGAATTTGCCTTTCATGGCAAGTGTTTTTTTCCAACATAGGTATTTTTATACCAACATTTAACGGTTATTGATTACGTTTACAGTCTATATAGGAATTGAAAAAACAAACAAACAATGAAAAAAACCCCATGGATTTATTTCTTTTGAAAGACCGACCAAATCCACACACTTCAGCTCTATGCATCAATCAGATCGTCTGTTTTGGTCAATTGAGCGTGTATGTGTATTTGCTTGAGATCTTGCAGTGCCTCACAGTACTATTAGTCCAGATACTTCTATGTTCTTCCACGTTCTCTGAGTTACAGAATCGCTAAATGTTTTTAGTTGGAAGAGATCTTCCAGATCACCTAGTCCAGCCTTCAACCCAACACCGCAAGCTCACCGCTAAACCATGTCCCCAGGCGCCAGGTCCACATGCCTCCTTCAGCTGGGGTATTCCTCCAGGACAATGTGATCTGTACCATCCACGTTACAACCTCATTCGTGATTTAGTTTAAAGATGACTTGAAACCTTTCAGAATAACGGGTTGACTAAGACATCTGAATTACGGTCTGCGTGAAGTCAGCTATAGCTTAAGATGGATGTATGGCTGACAGTGACTCGAAACAAGCTGCTTTCACGCAGGAAACTATGTGGAGATAGTGCACTCCGAGAAAAATAAGTGCTGTAGAATTTAGTGTAATGTTTCAGTATTAAAAACAACTACCTAAATATATGTATTTACCACAGGATGAAAACGTCGACATTTCTATTGACTATAGAGAAAAAACTCCAGAGTTTGAAGTTCACTTGACAGAAAAATTCCAGGCAAAGTGTATTAAAATACAAACTGTCTTATTTTATATAAATTTCATCTGCTCCACAGGGTTTTCAGTACATTTGTAAGTGAAACCACTTTCAGAGGCACAAAATCTCTGCTCAGAAGCCTAGAAGGAGATACGCTGTTTAAAAATCTTGCTTATTATACTTTATAATGTTCCCACCTCATGCAAAATCATGAAGCCTTCTGTAATAGCAATCCACTTTGTTACTATGAAGATGGTGAAGTTTGCTCCTGAGTTACACAGCACATGGAACTGCTCAAAGGTACCACAGATCAGCCAGCTGCAATAATTTATCTGTGTGAGTCCTGTCATAGGACGTCAAAAATCTTCAGCTCCATCCTCATTGCTAAATATAGCGTATTGGAAGTGAGGATGGCAGCAAGCCATCCTCACAACGCCGATAGGTCTCATCTGTGTGTCCAGTTGTATTGTCCAAGACTTGTGAACAGATGATGTGTAACGCTAAGCTTCGGTTCAGTTCAGCAAAGTGTAAGGAAAATTTACATACTGAAGGGCATGCTGGAGATTAGGCAAGTATATTTGAACAGCTCTGCTGCAATGGGACTTGCACTATTGTTGCCAGTTGTGTTTAGCAGTGAGAAGAGCTTTGCAGCAAGGAAGTGGAAGTAGTTGTCATAGTGTACTGAAGAGATAAGTTTTCCTGTTAAGCTTTCAGTGATGACTAACAACAAAAAATATTTTATGGCTCATTAATCATGGGTAGACAAGTTCCTGTATGAATAACAGCTCTTTAATTCTTTGCACAAATCAAACCTCCTCGGAGAGGATAAAATACTTTAAATAACTGAGCAGTTACCTTGGATCTAGAGCAAAACTAGCAAGCACAGCATGTTCTACAGAAGACCAAGAGTCAATGTTATGGGCAAGTTCACCTTCCCGTTTTTTCCAACTAGTTTTGTAGTCCTGCAGTGTGGATATATGCTGTGGAAATGCTAGTACTGTAGCTCTATGAAAGCTGAATGCTGCAGCTTTGTCACTGCCTGTTGTACTGATAGTACTTGGGAACATGTAGTCCAGGAAGGTGAGTTGTAAATTCCCAAAGTAAGCTATAACACAGTGGAAACAATAACCTTTCTTTTCATGTTCTTAAAAAAAGTAGATTTAATTTCCAATTATTTTATTCTCAAAGATTTAACATTCATCTGATACCGACAAGACAGAAGGATTACTAATCTTTGAGTTGTCAGAAACTTTCCACAAGCAGTTTGATACAGTTTTTGGAGAGGCATGCAAAGTTTGCTCACTTTGCAGAACACAAATACAAAGGCTTGCCTTCCAGTAACACGGAGGTTTGTTTTCCTTTCTTGTAAGCAAAGGTGACTGCAAATATTTACTGTGTCTTGTTCAAGATTTCTCTTTGGAAAAGACACTTGAATTCTCGTTTGAAGATGTCACCTCTCAGTGGGATATGAGATTGCCTAGCTTGTAGCAGGGCAGGCAGTAATTCCTTCCACCTCAGCCACAGGGGGAACTGGAACAGAATCCTGGAGGGAAGGAGACCTGACCAATCTCTTAAGCTTAATATCTATCTTTGAAACAGTCCTTATTTCACTTGTGATGGCAGGCAAGAAGAATAGGATATGAGTCAAGTGTATTTTGTCCTTGGCTAGCCTCAATTACACCAGAACATTAAAATACAGTATGTTCTCACTGCTGTTCCATTATAGATGCTAAAGGAATAAATATCCTGTCTTCTTTAACTGGGACCCTCTTTGCCCACCTTGCTGTTTTGTGCCATAGTACAGGTCCTAAATTAGCGTGAAAAGCTGGAAACTAGCAGCTTTGTACCACAAGTCTCTGGTTCTTCTCCACCAGCTAGCAGCATTCCTTAGCTACGATGTCTTAGGACTGAAGTAGGGTCTGTTGTTTTATGCTACCACATACACGCACCAGGCTAAGCTTCAGGATTTCTGTCGCTGCAGCAGGAGTTATCAATGAGAGATTAGAAACCATAGACACGCAGGGGAACTGTATACCTCAGACTCATTCCAATTTGGATTTGGACTACATTGAAAAGCCAGAGCCGTCATTGTCCAGAATTCCAAATGTCTTACTGAGTAGCTACAAATATATCTGAGGAGAAAAGACAGGTAAACACATCACAGAATCACAGTATCTCTTTGGTTAGGAAGAGGTCTTTAAGATCATCAGGTCCAAACATTGAGCTAGAATTGCCAGGTCACCACTAAATCATGTCCCTCTGTACTTCTTTTAAATTCCCCTGGGGATGGTGACTCCACCACTGCCCTGGACATCCTATTCCTGCGTCTAATGAGCCTTCCTTTCTGTGAAGAAATTCTTCCTAATATCCAATCTGAACCTCAGCTGGCACAGTTTGAAGCCATTTCCTCTAGTCCTATTACTTACTACTTGGGAGAAGAGACCAAACCCCTCCTCACTTCAGCATCTTTTTGGCTAGTTGCAGGCAGCAGAAAGGTCTCTCCAATACACAGAGTTGTCAAAGACTGATCTTCATCTGTCTTCAGCCGAGTGCTTTTGCAGAGGCAATGCAGGGGACGCACAGGAGTGCTGCAGGTCCAGTGTGGTGTGAAGCTGAGCAAGTGTGCACCTGGCACACGTTTTTCTTATTCCAAGGCAAGTGCTGAACCAATGCCCTGAGCCAAACACGGGCGGTACAGCTGTACAGTCATGAAGCAGCTCATGCTTCTGCTGTATCCTAACTGCAACCCCAGTACTCTGAAAGCAGGACACGATGCCCCAGCACTACATGATCTGTGGCAGATGTGTTTCAGCCCATGTGGAGACAAAATGTTATTTGAGGCAAAAGCTACATCTTTCAACGCAGCAGGAGATAAAATGTTAACAGGCTCCTTACCTCAGCTACCCAGCAACCAGAAAGGATTAGGTATTTTCTGAAAATCTTCTTTATAACAGCACCTGCTGAGATTTGGAAACTCCTGGCTTTTAGCCCATTCAAATGCAGACACAGCCTGCTCCTGCATCCCGATTTACAGCTGGAGTACAAAGGGGGCAATCTCGCAGCCTTTAATCATGCACGGAATCCTTTTGCTGCAACTGGTTTTTAATAACAACTTCATAACCAACCCATAGGGGCTAAAATTTAACCTGAAATGGTTGCTTAGGGTAGAGAGCCCATGAAGATTCTTTGCCTCCTAGACAGAAATGAAGGAGTCTCCACAAGTGAACAGAAGGTTGTGCAAGGGGATCACAGCTGCAGGATTTCAGCTGAAATGGTCCTTTGTGATTGGCAATATAAATCTTGTCTCCTCAAGGGATCTCAGTGTCTCACAGCAGTGAGCTGCTAGATATATCGGTGCTGAATGCTACTTTCCAGCCTGTCTGAAACAACTTTCCTGTTAACATTGCTCAAGAGTTTGGAGTCCATGATCTCAGCTATCCCTCTGGTCTTAAAAATGTAGGAAATCTTCTTCCGCTAGAAAGTTAATATTCTTCTCTTTAATTGTAGTTGTGACTATACATTTTGTATCCCATTAAGTGAGATTTATGTCTGTCGTGAGCATCACTTCACATTAACAATTTAATACAGAAACCACATGGATAGTATTGTAGCATCACTATCTGTGGGCATGCTGAAAAATTGACAGGAAAAGGACATGAGCAACCTGACGTAACTACAGAGTTGATCTTTCTATGACCAGTGACCTCCAGAGCTCATCTCAAACAAAGTTATTTAGGATTTTATGATTCTCTGATCTATACTATTGGGAGTTTCCACTTTAGAAAAAAATCTTGGAATCAGGTTGCCTAGTGCTTACGTCATGTATCTGCATCAATGGACTTGCCTCGTATTCTGGAAGCATACTTGAGCTAACAGCTGATTTGCTACAGAATGAGAAAGAAATTGAATTTATCCTAAAATTCAATTCCAGGAGAATACTAGAGTGTCTGCTATTGCTAAGCAAACAAAATAACCACAGCATTCAAGAATTTAATAGAATCACAGAATCAGTGAATGGTTTAGCTTCAAGGGGACCTCAGAGATCATTTAGTTGCAACCCCACTGCCATGGGCAGGTTCATATCTCACCAGACCAGGTTGCCCAGAACCTCATCCAACCTGGTGTTGAACACTTCCAGGGATGGGACATCCACAACTTGGTCTTCCTAATCTAAATCTTCTTTTGGTTTGAAGCCATTCCCCTTTGTCCTATCGCTAGGGTTCATTGTAAAAAGTCTCTCTCCAGGCTTCCTGTGGGCCCCCTTCATGTACTGGAAGGCTGCTATGAGGTCCCCCTGGAGCCTTCTAAGCTGAACAGTCCCAAATCCCTCAGCCTGTCTTCATGGGAGAGGTGCTCCAGTCTTCTCATTGTCCCTATGGCCCTTGTCTGGGATTGCTCCAACAGTTCCATGCTCTTTCTATATTGAGGACTCCAGAACTAGATGCAATGCTTAAGGTGAGGTCTCACAAGAGCGGAGTAGAGGAGAGTCACCTCCCTAACCTGCTGGTGATGCTCTTTTTCACACAGCCCAAGGCAATTTTCTGAGTAGTTCTCCTGTATAGAGGAAAGCTAGACTTTGTATTGTTCACTCTCATAGAAGACGTTTCAGTTTTGTTTGTGTAAACTCCAGAGCCTGAATTAAGTAATTCTTATTATGCAAAGCGAGAACTGTCTCTCATCACTTCCCCAAAAGGACCAGAGTGCTAGAGCTTAATTTTGTGGCTTTAAATCTTAAAGATCTTAATTCTTAGAGAGTCTTCTGGGGTTCAGAATGACTCACTGCCTTGAGTAGACCCGTTGAACCAGTTGAACTATCAGTGCTATGCTCTCAGCTGTGTAAGAATTTAATCTCTATCCAGGGGATTAGTGCAACTTCCACATATTTCATATCCAAGTGACTAACTGGGCTCACAACAGAGCCTGCAGAAATACCAAAAGAAACTTGGAAATGCCTAAGGCAGGTATACAGGAATACCGAGTGAGAGCTGAAAGATCTGGTTAGGAGAGACTAATGTGTGTAGTAAAACTCACACAGTTACCTAATAATTACTACAAATTAGTCATACTAACGAGTTTTGTCTTACTGCTCAGGGAAAGGGAGATTATTCTGGACATTAATTTTGTTAGCAGTCCCCTTAGTTTGTCAGGAGCCCATTGTTTTTCAAGGCTATATCTAAGAGTTACTGAAATGTGTGCTAAAGCTAGACTTGCTAATAATTTCAACAGTTGTTCTGTAATTTCAATGTCAATTCAAAACCAATCACTGCCACTTTTTACTGCCTATGTACACTGAATTCTGTTGGCTGCATTCCAGAGCCACAAAACATACTCTCAATGTATCTGATATGGTTCCTAATTTCACCTGATGTTTTGCCACTCACAGAAAGCTCCTAATAGCATGGAAAACTTATGAGTCAGCGTTCTCCTGTATTTTACTACAAAAAATTCAACCCAAGTCAGAGACAAGCATTTATGCTTTGGGATCTGCATTGCTATGGGCTATATATCACTTGCACACAAAATGAGCAGCCTGATGGCTGAATGGAGTAGCAGCGTGTTCCAGCATTCCATTAGAAACAGATTTGCTTCTGGACATTTTGAGGGCATTACAGCACACTGAAATTGCAGCCTCTGTGGGGGATGATGCTATCCCTCTTCAAACAGTTCCTCACAGTCGTTTTGGGCACTGCAAGGCGTCACCTTTAAAAATATTACCCAGTCTTTCCCTACTTCTTCGTACTAGAGAAAGAAATAGCTGTTTGGGCAAGTTCTTAGACAGTGTTGCTCAAATTCACAAGGATTTTCATGCCCCATCTTCCATATTTTGATGTGCTTGATTTCCATATGAAATCTTTCTGCACACATTTGCTGCAGTCTAGTAGAGAATGGGCCAGGGATATTATTGCTTTGTTTTTGCTTGTAAGCTGACAGCATCACCTGGCCATTGACAATCCTCACTACATCTTTGAGCTGCCTGTGACCTGTTCCCATACCTTACCCTTCCCAGGGAAGCTACCACCTTTCTGTAAGAGAAGCCCTCAACTGTGCTCAGCCATACACTGAGCTGTGACCCTTTAATACTACTTCTTAATATTAGGAAAACACAGGATCATAAAATCGTTATAGTTGGAAAGGAACGCCCGGATCATCAACTCCAGCCCTCATCCCAACATCTCCCTAACCCCTTAGACCATGGGCTTAAGTGCTAGATCTACCAGTGTTTTAAACACCTCCAGGGATGGTGACTTGACCGTCTCCCTGAGCAGCCTGTTCCAGTGCGCAACCACTCTCTCAGGAAAGAACTTCTTCCTAAGATCCAATCTAAACCTCTCCTGATGCAACTTGAGGCCATTTGCTCTCATCCTATCATTAGTAATATGGGAGAAGAGACCAACATCAGCTTGCTACAACCTCCTTTTAAGCAGTTGTTGAGAGCAATAAGATCACCTCTCAGCCTCCTCTTCTCTAGACTAAATAACCCCAGTTCCCTTAGCTAATTTTCATAGGAGATGTTTTCTAGACCTCTCACCACCCTTGTTGCCCTTCTCTGGACCTGCTCCAGCATCCCAATGTCCTTCTTATATTGTGGTGCCCAAAACTGGACATGGTACTCAAGGTGCAGTCTCATGAGTGCAGGGTACAGGAGCACAATCACCTCATCATCGCATTCTGATTCAGACCAGGATGCCATTGGCCTTCTTGGCTACCTAGTCACATTGCTGGCTCGTGTTCAGCTGGCTGTCAACCAACTTCCTCAGGTTCTTCTCTGCCAGGCAGGTCTCCAGCCGCTGTTCCCCAAGCCTGTAGCGCTACTGGGGGTGCTTGTGACTCAAGTGCATGATCAGGCACTTGGCTTTGTTAAACCTCATCCCACTGGCCTCAGCCCATCACTCCATCCTATCCAAATTCCCCAGCAGTGCCTCCCTACCCTGAAGTAGATCAACACTCCTACTTAGTTTCATGTTATCTGCACATTTACTGAGGGTGCATTTGATCTCCTCATCCAGGTCAATAATAAAGATGTTAAGCAAGACTAGTCCCAAGACTGAGCCCCGGGGAACACCACTTGTGACCTGCTGTCAACTGCATTTAACCCCATTCAGTACAACTCTCTGGTCTCTGCCATCCAGCCGGGTTTTAACCCAGTGAAGAGTCCACTTCTGTAAGCTGTGAGCCACCAGCTTCTCAAGCAGAGTGCTCTGGGAAATGCCTTCTTGAAGTCCAGATAGACAATTCCCTTCATCCATTAGGTGGATCCCCTGATCATAGAAGGAGATCAGGTTGGTTAAACAGGATTTGCCCTTCATGAACCCATGTTGTCTGACCCTGATCCCTCTGTTGTCCTGCACTTGCTGCTTGATCACCCCCAAGATGAGCAGTTTCATAATCTTCCCCAGTACTGAGGTCAGGCTGACAGTTTCCCAGATCTTCCCTTCTGCCTTTCTTGTAGCTGGGCATCATGTTAGCAAGCTTCCAGTCATCCAGGACCTCATCTCTTAGCCAGAGCTGCTGATAAATGATGGAGAGAGGCTTGGCAACTTCCTCTGCCAGCTCCCTCAGCACTCTCAGGTGAATCTCATCTGGCCCCATAGAGTTATAGCTGTCCAATTGGCTTAATAGGTCATACACTACTATTTCCTGGATTATGGGGGGACTATACTGATCTCCAACTCTATCTTCCAGCTCAGGGAACTGAATTACCTGAGGATAACTGGTCTGACTACTCAAGACTGAGGCGAAGAAGACGTTAAGTACCTTCTCTTTTCCCTCATCCTTGATAACAAAGTTCTCCCTCATGTCCAGTAAAGGATGGAGACTCTCCCTGGTTCTTTTTCTGTTGTTTATATATTTGTAAAAACTTTTTATTATGTCTTGCAGTGCTGGCCAGACAGAGTTCTAGCTGAGCTTTTGGCTCCCTAATGGTCTTTCTACATGATCTAACTATATCCCTATACCCTTGTTGAGTAGCCCACCCTTCTTCCAAAGGTGGTAGATGCTCGTCTTTCTCCTAAGCTGCAGCAGAAGCTCCCCATTCAGCCAGGCCAGTCATTTACCCTGCCAGTGTGTCTTACGGCACATGGAGACAGTGTGCTCTGGTTCACATAAGGTGAACTTTTACAATCCAGCCTTTGAATTTCAGCCTGATCCCTCTTTTGAAAGGAATCGAAAATGTCAGGGGGAAATCGCAATCTGATCCCATGCTCAAGTCCATCAGGCTTTTGTGTTAATCAGAAACTGCCTCTGTTATCTCTAAGTTGCTCATGAATTGCTGTCAAAGCTTTGTGAATGCAACGTGAGCTCAGGTGGACTGTGAGATGTGCTAGCTTTAAAGAGCAGTCTGAAAGAAAGAAATGGGGCACTATTGCTCCTCACTACCCTAAGCAGTGTCATGTGTTGCACTTCGGTTTCCCAGACTTGCATTTTCGTAATTGCAACTCACAACTCCCTTATTTGCTGCAGATCCTAGGTGTGACTGGTTGGAAAAACCGAGTCTAAAGTTCCTTGCAAATTTTTTTCTATAGATATTTCAGATATTGTGAGGACAGGAACTCCCAGTGTGTGGGAGATACGAAGAACACAAACCTGCCAATTTTATTTTCAGGGAGAACAAAGGGGAAACCTATGGAAATGTAGCCTTGGTTTAGAAGGGTTAAGTGTTTTCTTTTTATTTCTCAACATATTTCTTAGGAGAAGCAAAATATTTTTGAAAGTACTTTACTACAGGTACTGAGCAACAGTCCTAAACAGGTGAGCTGCTTATGCAGACATAAGGAGCCGTCAACCCAGGGAAATGCAGGTGCATGCAGGCATACATGAATATGTGTATGGTGTGGCTGCAATAACTTTGTCATGGGGTTATCACACTTCTTATTTCACAGCATTGTAACTAATTTTATTATTCAGTTCTTTATCCATTCTAGAGTTGAATGGATAGCACCACACTGAAGAAAGATTGCTAAAGAGTTCATACCTCACACCAGGCAAAACTGGCTGAGCTAAAATAATCTGAGTGGCAAGAATTTTACCATTTTTGCTTTGCGTTTCTCCATCGCAATATGTGCCAGATGTCTCTTTTCCAGAGGTAGTCATTAGAACCATTTAATAAAGGAGTAGTTTAGGAAGGAAACTGAGGCCACTCAAAGTGCACAGCTGAAAACCTCCACCATAATCATTATTTGTTCCCTGTAGGGGAAGGATGGGGGAAACATGCTCTGTGGAAAGCAAGTTGTATAGCTGAGAAGATAATTCAATCCAAGTTAACCCAGGCATAGTGCAGAAATATCTCTCTTGTTGATTGTTCTGCACAGATGCCGTTCTTGATTTGTGAAAACCCAACACCAGGGACTGGGAAAGTGTCTTGTATTGACTCACACATTCCTTCATGGGTTATTCATAAATAAGTTCTGCTATCTGATTCTGGCTAACCAAAATGCCTTATGTAAAATTAATAGGAGCAAAACCCAGAAGGATCTTTCTGCATTAAGTATATGCCCCTCAAAGGCAGTCATCTGATAAAGCTTAAAAAGACATGTTCCTGTCTACTCAGAATGCTTGCTAAGGGGAAGTGCTTGGCAACCACAAATATGAACTACTAACCTTTCATTCTTTGTTACTGAGGACAGAAGAAAGAACACTCCAAGGAGTGAGATTCAGAACATTTTTTTCCGTGGTCTGTATACAATTTGTCTGCTACGGAGACATTATGGCATTAGCTTCATTGACTTTTGCGTGATTCATGAGAAAAATTGAAGTACCCAGGACTTCAACAAGCTTCTTCTTATATTAATAATACAGATATTTCAAGGTCTCTTCCAATCCCTAATGATTCTATGATTGTATAATTCAGTGCACTTCTGATCCAAGCTGAGGCAAAGCAGTCAGAGTGAATCAGACCTCGTGTAATACTAAACCTGGCGTATTTCTAGGTAAAAGGAATGGATTTCAAAAGCACAGAACTCATGTGGGCCTGATCTTGGCAGCACTTCTAACTTCTGAAAATGAACTCAAATCCTATTAAACTGCGTGCTCCAAGTACAGGTCGTCCACTCTTCACAAAGAGACTTTAAAGAGAGAAATTCCTGCGACTGATCACCTTCATCCCAGGAAAGGTGATGGAACAGTTTGTCCTAGAGGCTGACTCCAGGCACATCAAGGACAGGAGCGTCGTTAGGGACAGTCAGTCTGTGTGGACTTAAACTTCCATGATGGTGTTCTGCACCATCGAGATCGAAATGAAGTGCAGTCTCTATCAAGTGTGCACTCCTTTTGTCTCATTTAAACAATAAACAAAATGCAGAGCATTTTCCAGTTCAGGATTCAATTCCTGCAAAATTCTGCTTTGGTTTGGAGATTTTAATTTGTTTAAAAAAGCTTTAAGGTTAAAGTTTAAATGTTTTTGTCTGTCTCTTGATCTCCTAGGAATAAAATTAGTAGCTGAATGTTACTCCTAGATGTCACTAGTTATCCCTGCCTTATCCTTTTGCCTTACATTTTCAGGGTAGAGAGATTCTTCCCTCCTTGCTCTCCACTAAGTTGCCTGTCCTCTTCAGGGTGTCCAGATGCCCATAAGCCAAGGTTGCTGTTTGCTCATTACTATGACTCTAATGTGTGTCTCCTTGTTTTGTCCTCTAAGCACATATCTATTAGCCACTATTTGAGAAAGGAAAGATGCCTCCCAGCCATAGCTGCCAAGAGCACGTGGCTAGCACAGTTAGCTACATAGAATATTGAACTTTTTAGTTTGGAAAAAACATTTAAGATCATCAAGTCCAACCATTAACCTAATTCTGTCAAGGTCACCACTAAACCAGGACGCAGAATCATAAAATCATTTAGGTTGGAAACGACCTTCAAGATCATTGAATTCGACCATTAACCTAACTGTATTGTCATGTCCCTAAGCTTCTCATCTTCACAACTTTTAAACATTCAACCACCTCCTTGGGCATCCTGTTACATCTACATGACTTTTGCACTTCATGGCATGCTTCCCTGAAGAAAGGGCAGTATTGGGTATAGCTAGCAGATGTTTTCTGTTCAGTTAGGTCTGATGGACCCGGTCTTTGGGTTGTCACAGCAAGCACGCTGAAGCAGTGCCTGAATGAGTCTGTTATCTGTGACAGTTCCTGGAAAGTGGGTGACAGACCAGACAGCTGGAAAAAGACATACATAGGATCCTTTCTTGAAAAAAGAAGGCCAAAGGAATGGATGGAAAAAAACACCCTAGCTTAATTCAGTTCTTGGAAAAACTCTGGAACAAGGAAAATTGAAACTAAACCTCTAAGGAGAGTCTGAGTAACTGTCAATGTAGATTACTCAGGAAGAAACTATTTCAAATCAATGTATTTAATGAGGTAAGGATAGAATGGTATAACAGTGGGTGGACAACAACTTTCGGAAAAGGAATTGCTGTTGGTTCACTGTCAAAACCAAAAATGTTCCTTGAAGACTTTCATGAAGTCTGAAATAACATCAGTGTTGTTTCTGTGATGTGTTCTTGCCTGGTACTTGGAAGAGAAAACTATAAAACAAGTTATGAGCAACTTTGAGAGAGGCTCAAACTCCAAAAGAAACGTGATAAATTGGAAAAGTGATCTGTGAAAATAAACCCAAACCCAAACAGATGTAAACTGTAAGGACTAGTGGAAGACATGGGCAGAAACAGCTAAGTAAGCATGCGGCACAACTGCCTATGCCAATGAAGCTGTGATGTTTTACACCTTCCCTGGATGTGACCTTTTAATCAGACTGAACTCTTGGGAATGTCTATGACAGAGATGTGACTAGACAGATCTGACTATGGAATCTACACAGACGTAACTACAGAATGGATGAGCTGGAGAAGCTGATGTTAGTCATCTTGTTTCTATGGGATTCAGAGCCTGTAATTCCAACAACAATAAGGTGCTGACAGCTCAGCTGGATCGCCGACAGACCCACTTTAAGAACTGCCACAATATAGCAGGAAACGCTGCAACTGTTGGACTGATAGATGTTGATGTTATTTTGATTCCTTTAGATTTCCATGGGGGATGAAATGTGAGACAGGTCAGCTCATGCAGCCGTAACTCCGTCATTACCAGCAGCTGAAGGAGGATGGAGGGTCAGACGTACATCACTCATACTGCCCCATTAGCTGTCAGGAAGTGCCTATTAAGAGCTGGAGCAGACCAGGCAACTGTATTTGCAACATCTTTAACCAAGAGTTTGACTGCAGCTGCTGTAATATACTACTACACAGCCTCCATGACAGGGAAGCCTCTGTGATGTAGCGGTAGACAGTACTACATCTTCCAAAATACTGCTCTACGTACTGGCTTTCCCTTCTCACTTCAGTCATCAGTAAACTTCAACTTGTAAAGCCCAGCTGCCTATTTTGTGGCTTCAGTGGCAGAATGGATGTCACTCTACGTCCCCAGATGTCCTCCAGCAACTACCTCCGATGCATGGGCACAAAACCAGATCTATTGGCTGCTCTAAGTTGCTCTATGAAGTTCTTGTTGTCCAGTGCTAGCATAGCTTGTCCTTGTGTTGCAGATTAAGACAGTTTACTCACAGAATAACAGAATTAATTGCATGATTGCTGAAAGTTAGATTAAGGCATGTTTTGCTTTGCTTAGCATGAGTGACTTTGCTGAAGTTAAGGAGTCCTAGTAGATTGACAAAAATAAGTAAGTTTGAAAGAGACTGAATCATTGTGTGCGATTTGTTATACTTCTTAGTTAGCATAACTTAACAGGAACATCTCAGTTTACCAAAGCCTGAGGCCACAAGTGATGAACTTAACGTTGAATTTTGTTCTTAGTTATCCTGCTTGCCTTTGAAGGCTCCTTCCAACCCTAATAAACTGTGTAAACTGTGTGAAAGGATGACCCGAGACTGGTGCAGCCTGTGAAAAATAAGGTAGCCATATTTATCACCAAAGGCTGCATCTTCAAAATGAGGAAAGGCCCACCTGGGGACAAAGAAATAATCTAATGAAGAACAAGAAGCCCCCAGACCCAGATAGTATTATTATACTGAAGTATCTCATGAGGGGAACTTGCATGGATATAGTTACTTAGAGATTTCTTTTGCTGAAGTCCCTCTCTGGAGACACCCATCTCAAGCTGTTTTTCCACTGTACTAACTAAATTAATCATTTTTATAAAATCCAATGCCTTAGACTCTGCTATGGGAAACCTGGGGGGAAGAAACTTAACAGTCTATGCAGAAATGCTGCCTGAATACTTCCTTGAGAGACATACATCCAATGGAGAACACTGCATTCAAAACTGATAACATGAAACAAGAGAGCAATAGACTTAATTCACTGACAATAGGCTACATATTAAAATACAGCAGCAGTAATGAAAAGCAAGAAATGAAAAGCGGGTAACAGTTAGTTAAAGGTACTGGTGAGAAAATGGCTGAGAGAGTTGTGCAGTATGTACCCCTGTCAAGAGATTCCAGGTATATCCAGATGTTTTAGGAGAAGGTGGCACATGTCAAACAACGTGCAACAGACTGATGAAATGGTCAAACCCCATAACATTTGGATATCTGCCAGACCTTCCTAAATTTTTGAAGAGTTTATCAGTATCTTTCCTCTTCCTCTGACATGTTCCCATTTGTTGATGCTCTCCACTACAAGAACACATGAGAGAGAATTTCCAGACAAAGAATTAGCTCATCATTTCTCATCCTTGCTGAAAAGGTCAGGAAAAATGACCTCCTGGGAAGGATGATAATACAGTAAATTTTTCTGGTGGTTGTTGGGAAGCCTACATAAAGTACATCTCAAAACTAAAAGACACAGTCCTAGGTGAGAGGGAAGCTAGAATTGTAGGCTATGGTGCCTGGGATTTCTGACTTCTCTGCCAGGCTGCACTGGGATAGACAGGGGGTTTTTTGCTGCTGCCTCAGCAGAAATCACTCGATTCAGGGACTGTTTGTACTTAGTTAAATGACCACAGGTCTGGGAAAAATAAGTGAAATAATTACTAGAAAAGGAGGTTAGACTCATAGAATCATATAGGTTGGAAAAGACCTTTAAGATCATCACATTCAACTGTTAACCTGACTTTACCAAGCCCACCACTAAACCACATCCCTAGGCTCTAGGTCTACATTACTTCTAAACACCATCGTCAGGGATGATGATTCAATCAGCTCCCTGGGCAGCCTGTTCCAATGCCTGATGGCCCTTCCAATGGTGACGTTTTCATGTCCAATGTAAACTTCCCCTGGCACAACTTGAGGCCATTTCCTCCAGTCCTATTGCTTGGTACTTGTGAGTACCATTGCTACAACCGTAGTACATTGCTACAACCTCCTTTCAGGTAGCTGTAAACACCAATAAATCTTCCTTCAGACTCCTTTTCTTTAGACTGAATAGCTCCAGTCCCTCAGCTGACACTTATAACAACATTTCACCAACCTTACTGCCCTTTTTGCGTCTCCTCCAGCACATCAATAATTTTGTTGTATTGTGTTCCCGGGTGGTAGCGAGTAGTGCCTGGAGAGCTGTGTAGAATCCACATATATGGAGAAATACCTTCTAGATGCTGTAGCTTTTGCGTTTCTGTCACATGAGGAAGCACCTATCTATGCTAGTGTTTGGTCTCACCCAGCAAAGAGTAGGTGCTGTGCTGCCTAAAGCTAACAGTGCTCCCACTACTTAAAGCAGTCAGTCACTTTCAGCAGAACTTGCTGCCGTGAGCATTTTTTATGTGACATCCCCCTTCCCCTCACTGCAGTGTGTCATGAAGACAAAGACTTCCTTTGGTGAGGTAGTACTTTCTCTTTGTCTTCATTTTAACTAGGAAAACGTTTTGTAGAAGGTGAGGACTTTTCAAGCTGCTGTTCCTTTATACATTTTCAGAGGAAAGAGCAAGTTGTTTGCTGGTGCTACCTGACAGTTTATTCCACTTAGGGGAGTCATGGAGAACACCCCTCAGAAAGGCAGCTCACAGCAAAGGGAGTGTTTTAACGCAAACATAAAGTGTTAAACCCACGTTGATGCCTTCTGAACCTGAAGCTTGAGTGTTTGGGAGACCGATGGCATCCAGGCATAGGCAAATCAGCATTTTGCAGCTCAGACCTGAGACATTTAAGTTTAAAACAATTATCCCCTTGACCTGTTGCAACAAGCACCACAGCAGATGAGGTTGCACGCCTACTGACTGCAGAAATATGTTACTAGCCCAGTGACCAAAGGCAGCTGAGCCTTGAAATAATGGAGCATACTAATTGCTAAGTGAAAAGGGGCAGAATGTCAGCTTCAGAGATTTTAGCTGCACTATGACAGGATGAGGCATGTGAACTGGAGCAAATAGAGCTAGAGGGTGTATTTGTGGGACTATTATTTTTAATGCAATGCAAAACATATGACAAGGAAGGAAGTTACACTTCAGTGTAATAGAAGATGATTCAGACAGTAACAAAGGTCAGATGAGGAGAATATAGGAAAAGCCATTATGACAGATGCCTATGTGATGTCTTCCATCAAGTTCTGTTTGGCTTTGAACAAAAGAAAAAGAGGAAAAAGGAACACATCCATTCGGATTATGCAGTTTGAAAGGTTACCTAGACTAGTCCAAATCTGGAGCTGATGGTTAGGAGGAAAAAGTTGTACTGATGTGACATTTAAGCTTTTAATGAGTATAGGGCAAGTTCAGCTAATGACTATATCTAATTAAGGTACAAAGTCTAGATCTAGAGTTCATCCCAGCCAACAAGGTTGTTTAATAGCAGTCAGACTTGAGTGAGTGTCTACAGGTACTGATCTAATCAATCTCCAAAGACAAGAGCCCCTGACACACTCTAGAGTTATTCTCTGTGGGGAAGTCAGAAATAGTGTCCAAAAATGAGCTTGGAGAGCTTTAACAAGTGCTTTCCTGTTAAGGCATTGAGAATAATGTTCCTGCATCTGTCATATAAGCATAAGAAAAATAGTCCATAGACACATAAGGTATGAAGATAAAAAGAAATGAAGATAATGAAGTGTACATTTGAACAGTTATAACTGCTTCAAGGCCTGATGTCAGCCAGAGTCATACAAATCTTTCACCCAACAGTTGGAATAAGGAGGGGGACAGCCTCCTCTCCCTAGTGGCAAGTGGTAGAACTAGAGGAAATGGTTTCAAGCTGCAGCAGGAGAAGTCTGGGCTGGGGATTAGGAGAAATTTCTTCACTGAAAGAGTTATTAAACATTGGAACAGGGTGCCCAGAGCAGTGGTGGAGTCACCTTCCCTGAAGGTATTTAAAAGGCAGATAGACACAGTGCTAAGGGACATGGTTTAGGGGTAACCTGGCAGTGCAGGGCCAAAGGTTGAACTTTTCCAACCAAAACAATCTGTGATTCTGTGACTCATACTGCAGTAATTCAGTGCTGAATAAAGGATTCTTGGTAAACTTCAGCAAGTCACTCCACCTTTCTAGACCCCAGCTTTGCCATCTGTGAAATTTAGTTAACAAGTGACCTTGAGAGGTGTTTGAGATGGGACACAGTGAAACACCAAAGAACGGAATCACTGGTTGAAATATATGAAAATAAATGGTGCTTGGTTTACAAAAAGGGGCCCCAGTTTGAAAGGGAGATGACGCCTTACTGGAGAGTGTGGAGCCTCAGCACTGGGGGTAGGGGACATAGAGCAGAAGAATGAAAGATCAGCAAACTCGGTGAACAGACAAACAGTAGATGTTTGGCATTGAAGGCATAACTGGTGAGAATCAAAACAGAGTCTGTGGTTTGGGCTTTGAAAAGTCAGCTGCATGCCTCAGCAAGTTCAATAGACAAAGGGAACACGATTATTCCCAATAGGCAAAAGAAATGAGATTATTCCCAGATTTGAAATTGTATCAACAGTCCTTAAACCCAGGACATACAACTGCATCTTTTCAGACTTCAGGGAGATCACTACTGAATTAACATGATAAGGGATTCTCAGCTCCTTCAGCAGCACCTACTCTCCTTATCCAGGGCTAAACAGAAAAAATAAGCCTTTGCCATAGCTGCATCACATGCAGTTTGAATTATCATCCTTCAGTCCCTTTACTACTCCACCAAATTAAGTGTCTCACAGTTTCTGCAGGAAGATTTCTTTCCCATTCAGCATGATTGCCACAGAGGCAGGCAGGCAGTCCTGCGTGCCAAGCAGCAATCTAGTTCTATTAAATACATGCATTTATAATTTTGTATTGTCCTGGTTGTGCCAGATGCCCCCGTTCATGACTTCATACAGTGTCCTGAGTCTCTCGTCCGACGCATTATTAAAGATGCATAAATCTCACATCTGTCCCTACACGTGCCAAAGAATGGCTCAACTCATTAAATGAATGCAGCATAACAAAAACCACCCCAGAGTATAGTCTTGTACAATTTGTTGAGGGCATTCAGGCTGATATTGAAGAACACCTCAAAATTTGATGAAACACATTTTTAAGGCTTTCTTAAACCAGGGTCAAATTCTCATTTATTTTAAAACATAAATAACTAAAACCACGAGAAATCAGATGTTGTTCATCATCTTTGTTGTTCAACATCTTTGTCGGTGACATGGACAGAGGCATTGAGTGCACTCTCAGCAAGTTTGCTGATGACACTAAGCTGTGTGGTGCAGCAGACACGCTGGAGGGCAGGGATGCCATCCAGAGGGACTTGGACAGGCTGGAGAGGTGGGCACAAGCCAACCTCATGGGGTTCAA
>JAOXOE010026593.1:0-21209 GCA_028565055.1 Phoeniculus purpureus
ATTAGATGACACTGAGCAGAGCCTGGCTCCATCCTCCTGACACTCACCCTTCACATATTTATAAACATTAATGAGGTTACCCCTCAGTCTCCTCTTCTCCAAGCTAAAGAGACTCAGCTCTCTCAGCCTTTCCTCATAAGGGAGGTGTTCCACTCCTTTCATCATCCTTGTTGCGCTACGCTGCACTCCCTCCAGCAGCTCCATGTCCTTCTTGAACTGAGGAGCCCGGAACTGGACACAATATTGCAGATGTGGTCTCACCAGGGCAGAGTAGAGGGGCAGGAGAACCTCTCTCCATCTGCTAACCACCCACATTCTGAGCCACCCCAGGACGCCGCTGGCCCTCTTGGTCACAAGGGCCCATTGCTGGCTCATGGGCATCTTGCTGTCTACCAGGACTCCCAGGTCCTTTTCTCCTACACTGCTCTCCAACAGGTCAGTCCACAACCTATACTGGTACTTAGGGTTGTTCTTGCCCAGATGCAAGACTCTACACTGCCGTTGTTATATTTCATTAAATTTCTCCCCACCCAACTCTCTAGCCTGTGCATGCCCCACTGAATGGCAGCACGGTCTGCTGGGGGGTTGGCCACTCCTCCCAGCTTTGTGTCATCAACAAACTTGCTGACAGTGCTCTCTAATCCCTCCTCCAAGTCATTAATGAATAGATTGAACAGTAATGGTCCCAGTACCAACCCTTGGGGGTCTCCACTAGATACAGGTCAACAGCTAGACTCTGTCCCATTTACCACAATTCTCTGGCTTCTATCCTGCAGCCAGTTCACGATCCACCTCAAATCTACTACCTGAAATATGGAAAGCAACCTAAATAATTGTATTTTTCCCTGGGTAGCAAATACAGTGACTATCTATGAAACAAATACGTGCACATACATTTCCGAGCTGGTTTTCTGTCAGACCATTCCTGCACCATCACTTCGTCCCCAGGTCCTCCAATATAGTACTGATCTTCGTAAGTCGAATTGGCAGGGATATCATATGGGTCCCACGGCTCTGTCAGAGCAATCTTCGAGCACAGCTTCGTAACTTGTTCGATCCGAAACATCACTGAGTCATTGTAGAGCAGTATATACTCAAAGAATCTGAAACATTAAAAAAAAAAAAACAGCAGTTAATATAATTTCTCTATGCTAAACGAAGAGCAGAACTGATAAGTACATCTGCCTTTGACTTGTCACTATAAGGCCATTTTGCCTTGCATTAAACTTTGCCAAACTTTGGGAGAGACTAACCAGTTGGGCTGAAATTTCCCATGCTCAAAGTTTGTGTCAGCAGACTCTTTCCAACATAAATAAATCCGGCTGGACTGGTTCAGCCATTTCTGAGAACAACAGCGTAACTTTTCTGAGAACAACTGAGAGAAAAACATGTTATTATTACTAGTTTTGTTTTTTAATAACTTCTTTCATTAAAAAGCTCAAGAGCCTCCATGTTTTGCAGAAAGGACTTGAAATTTGGCAGGGGAAAAGTTTTCATTAGAAGTTGCCCAGGTTTGGCTAAGTTATAAACCTTTGACAAAATCTGCTTGCATAGGCTGGATAGGTTCAATTCCTGAAAAAAAAAGGTTAGGGGATGCTTCAGATCATTTAGGTCGGATCAAGATCAATGCACCTAACCATTAACCCAACTTTCTCAAGGCCACTGCTAAACCCTGTTCCTAAGCTCCAGATCTATACCACTTTGAAACACACCCAGGGATGGAGATTCAACTCACTTCCTAGGCAGCCTGTTCCAAGGCCTGATGACCCTTCAATGAAGTCTCTCCTAAAGTCCAACCTAAACTTCCCATGACACAACCTGAGGCCATTTCCTCTTGTCCTATCACTTGTCACATGTGTGTCACATTCCAAAGCTGGTACTAGTCCCTAACAATATTTACCCTGTGCCATCAGCAAGATGGGAAGCTGGCGGAAACCAGCACATAATCCATGTAATTGAAGAGATGATGACGCACAAATGGCAAAGGGGATCTTCTCTGTGGTGTTCCCAACTCCCACATGTTTCTCTTTCCAGTCTTCACATTCTTCAGGGAAGGATGTGAAGTTTATATAAAATAGGGCTGACAACAAAACAATTTACAGTTTTAATGGTAGCACTATGTAGTTGCATCAGAGGAATCACTTCACCCACCATCAGCACAGAACATTTAAAGATGTCACTATGAGCAGTATTTAAGCCTGGTTTAAGAGCATCTGAGCAACATTCCCATCACTTCTTGCCATTGTCTTACACAAAGGCAACACGTCCACAGTTGCGATAGGCTACTGAAGAATTCAGTACATGTAAGCTGGTTCCCTACATAAACCCAAGACTGTGACCACATAAGGACACATGTATATGGTGTTCAGTCCACAGAACATACTCACAGGAACACAAGAAAACACTTATTGATGTGTTTGCAAACAGGATCTAATGAGTCAACTACCATTCAGCTGGCTGCCCAGCAGCTCCCATCATAGTCATGTGGAGAATGCCTGACAGATGAGTCTGTCAATGTTTTTGGGATATTTGAATGAAAATACAGTGTCTTTGTATTTTTTAACTCTATTGAATTTCCAGACACTCTGACTTCAACAGACGGCCTGAGTACTTGAAGAAGGAAGGACACAACCCAATAAAACCTTCTTCCTTGACTTGGTTGTCTTCCACAGAAACAGAAGTATGAAATTACAATGAGATTAAGAATTAGAAAAATACATAAAATTCAAACACATCACCAAGAATCTCTCTAGCACCCATTCTGCAGAGCAGGAGGATCCACCGCCACCACCATTTGTGATTCTGGGAGAGGCAGAACAAACATAGGTAAAAGGGAGACCAGTCACACAACTGGATGTGCTGCCAGGATGTGCTCAGCGCCTAAGATAGAATCATAGAACCATCTGTGTTGGAAAAGACCTTTAAGATCATCAAGTCCAACTATTAATCCAATGGTCCCAAGGCCACCACTAAATCCTATCCCTAAGCTCCACAACTCTGAAACATGGCCAGGGCTTGACAATTCAACCTCCTCCCTGGGCAGCCTGTTCCAAGACTTGATGACCCCCTTCCATTAAGAAGTTTTTCTTAATGTCTGATGAGAACAGCGGACAGCATGGCTCTACTCACCGGGCACAGCAGCAGAGAACATGACTTATACTGTCACTACCCAACCCGGATATGCACGTATTAATGAGAACTGCTCCTGGAAATCACACAGAAACCTGAAATTGCACAGGATCTGAGTTTTAAGTGCATATTGAAGTCAAACTACTAAGCTGCTGTTATATGAACTATTTACCAGCCAAAATTAATAACAAAATGTGCGTGAACATAAAAATGACCATCTACCATATTTTACAGAAAAAATATTTTAAAATCATTTCCTTAGGCCAGGTCTTAAGTGTACTGGCTGCTTTTCGCTCAAGAGCCTGAGATTTCATTGGCAGCTTGAAGGAAAGCATGAGAGTCCTGAAAATAGGTCTTGGCAAAGAAGCAGAAGAGGAAATTATTTGTAATTAGTTTGGGTTTTCTTCTGAAAAAGTAACATACACGCAGCCTATGCCCACCTCTAATATTATTTTAATAATAATGTCACTCCTTAAACTTCATGAAAGCCATAACCTGTTCATTGGGGAACTTCAAAGAGATCTGGAGCTGTTACTTGGACCACTTACCTTGTTTGCCTAAGATTATTTCCCTTCCTTTCTTACCCTATTTCATCCTACCCCGTCCTCCACCTCACACCGTTTGCACATGATGCCCTTAACAGGACTTTCTCATGGTCCTTAACAATCCCTTTGTATGTTCCTGAAAATGGAGACAGTCCAGCATCTAAAGGCACACATGGTTTTTTTGCTCCTGTGCTTTAACAAAATTTCTTACATTGGACTCTGTCCTGCATAAATAGTTTCATTGATTTTGCAAGAAGTAACCATGTCAGACAGGTGGGACACGCCCTGCACTCATACTCACTTCTCCTGAACTAAGGAAGTATTTTTTTGACTAAAAGACCAACTTAATTCAATGCCAGGGCAGAATCCCATGTCCACACCATCATGAGGAGAAGCACTTGCATTAGGGACATGCTGCAACGAATAGGTGTGTGTCCAAACACCATTCTACCTCTGAGATGCCTCCTGAAAGGTGGGGAGGTTATTAGAGATGTCTTCTCGGACAGACAAAGATAACAGTGAGACACACTGTTGGGGCCTTCATAAATGACTGAAACCCATAAACGTCTCTAACAATTTGGTTTTGGAATGGGTTATTGTTCTGTGTGCTACTAATCTGTCAAACTCAGTCTCAAACCCAGATGGAAGAAAGAAGCTGCTTGCTGTCCAGTTACCATTGTAGTGACTCAGAGGGACATGCCACAGCCCACATGATGTACCCAAACCCTTCAGTCAAGGTCATTTGCTAGAGAGAAGCAAAACAATGGTCTGAGGCTGAGCCTGGGTAAAAAGAAATTCCTTGTGTGCTACAACTGGCTCTGCATCATTTCAGTCTGTGGCTTCGGATGAGCAACTGACAACATCAGAGCATTGAGATGCCATTCTTGTTATTTAATTTTTGATTGCTGCAGCAATGAAGAGAAGCTCATCAGGGACTAAGAACCACTTGTGTAAGGCATTGTGTTAACAAATAACAAACCCCCGAAAACAAGGGAACAAAAGCTCCTGTAAAACAGACTTTCCTTTCCTGCAAAGACATAAGAGGTTTCATGCAGCCAGGGCTTTAACCCGTCGATGCAGTTCTCCCAACTGCAGTTACTGTACCCTTAAAAATCCCATTTGTGTTACACTGCCAAGGAAGTATTATAAAGCAAAAGAAAAATGGAAATGGAATCTCATGTGTGATTTGTATCAGAGATCTTGTATTACTCAGCAGAGAACTGTATTTGCCATTTATCAGCTTGTAATCGTTATCTGGTATCTTCTTGATGGCACACCCCACAGCAATCACTATTTTTCACGTGTTTCTTATTAAAGAAAGATGTACCGGGAGAATGCAAACCTTTAACAGAATCATTTAGGTTGGAAAAGGCCTTTAAGATCATTTAGCCCAGTCATCAACCCAACTGTCCCAAGGCTACGGCTAAACCTTGTCCCTAAGCTCCATATCTACACAACTTTTAAACACATTCAGGGATGGAGATTGAACTCCCTCCCTTGGCAGCCTGTTCCAAGGCCTGATGAACCTTTAAATAAAGGAAGTTTTTCCTAATGTCCAACCTAAACTTACCCTAGTGCAAGCTGAGGCCACTTCTTCTTGTGCTATCACTTGTTACTTATGAGAAGAAATCAGCCTCCACCGCTCTACAACCTCCTTTCAGGTAGTTACAGACAGCAATAAGGTCTCCCCTCAGCCTCCTCTTCCTCAGACTAACCAGCCCCAGATCCCTCAGCCGCTCCTCTCAAGGCTTGTTCTGCAGACCATTCACCAACCCTGCTTCACTTTTCTGAACCTCACTCCAGAACCTCAATGTCTTTCTTGTACTGAGATGTCCAAATCTGAACACAGTACTTATGGTGTGACCTCACGAGTACAGGGGAAAAACTACTTCCCTACTCCTGCTGGCCACAGTGTTTCTCTGATACAAGCCAGGCCACTTTTGGCCTTCTTGGCCACCTGAGCACACTGATGGTGCATATTTATCCAATTGTGAATCAATACTCCCAGGTCTCTTTCTGTCGAGCTGCTAATCACCTTCTCAGCTCTTCAGATTAAGGGAGCAAGGCTGCTGAGCAGATGCACAGGCAGTTGATAAACACTCACCAGGTCAAGAACACTCATCTGCTTTTGGAAAGCTCTGGTGAGCTCATGTTGAAACGGCAAAGCGTTCGTTTTTCACTATATTTCTGGGAACTCCCTTTCATCTTTCCCATGTAGTTTTCGGTAATTTCAGACTTGTGTTTTTCTTCTGGTGTATCAGACCTCAACAACAACAGTAACTTACCATATCTGATCTCACATGTTTGGCAGCGGTGCTGGACTACAGTATATTGTACAAATACGGTATTATGCAAATACATGTGACAGTAAATAGCATCTGAATCTGATACTGTGTAAAAGCAGCATTTTTTTTTGGTCTGGTTTAAATCACTCACAGATTGTAAAGGCCTTGTTTTTTTTATTTTCAAGGCAACCCTATATCAGGTATCGAATTAGTAAGGTATATATGGAACACCGACAGCACCACCAGCTTCCAACATTAAGCAGTTTAGTCTCGTAAATTATGAAGTCTGTGTAGAACAAAAAGTGTAGTTACAGGAATCGAAAGCCAGAAAGTCAATCCTACATCAACCAAAAGACAATAACCAGGGCAAACTCCTCCTTTGTCCCAACTTCTTCTGGACCCTCAGCGGTCTGAGGCTCATCAGAACAGCCTCCAGCAGTATAGACAGAGGCAAAGAAGGCAGTCAGTATCACCACCTTCTCTGCATCCTCTGTCACCAGGGCACCCACCTCATTCAACATGGGGCCTACAATACATCTAATGTGAGTTTTACCTGCAATATATTTGAAGAAACCCTTTCTGTTGCCCTTGACCTCTCTTGCAAGGTTTAATTCCAAGGAGGCCTTGGCTTTCCTAGTTGCATCCCTACGTCCTCTGACTTAAGACTCTTATAATCATCCCAAGTGGCCATCCCCTCCTCCCATGATCTACAGACTTTCTTCTTCCTCTTGAGTTTGCCCAGCAGCTTCTGGCTCCCTTTCTTGACTTCCTACCTGTTAGGATGCTCTAATCTCAGGCTTGAAAGAAGTGGTCTTTGAACGCTAACCAACTGTCTTGGGCCCCTTTACCTTCTTAGATTATCTTAGCGGTATTTTCCAACCTAAATGATTCTGTGATCTGTCAGGATTTTTCACACCTTTCTCTCAATCAGGTTTGCAAACAGGATATTGAATTGGATGTAATATCTACTTAACACATCAGAAAAGACATGGCAGAATGACATTGCTAATCACAACTGCACTTCAACAATCCCCCTTTTCCGGGCGCTTACTTTGGAATAAAAGAATAATAAAAAAAAACCCACCAGTTTTTCAGCTAGGACTGGGCCCTGCAGTTCTTACACACCTTCACATCAGCGTTTAAATATAGAAATATCTTCAGATACCACAAACAGAGACCACATGAAATTTAGGAGATGTCTATTGCTCTTCATTGGGACACCTATAAACCCCGGTACACCTATGCTTGGCCTGTTAAGTTGCTTTGCAGTATGCATTCCTGTACAGAAAGTAACCACAAAGAAGAGTGAAGAACAGATTGCCTTCTGGAACAGATGGGGAGAAGGTCCCCAAACTTTTCTTTCATGATGGAATACTCCCTGGAAAAATCTGTGAGGACACGCGCTCATACTGGATGACTGCCCCAAGATGTAATGATTTCCACCTTACAGCTGCAATGATTTCCTTACAAGGGATGATTCAGGTCTTTCAGACATCTGTCCAATGTTAAAAAAATAAAAGAAACCCCACCAGGTCAGTTTTCAAGGGAGTTTGGAAGCCAGGCCAGCTTGGATAATCAAACAACACAGCTTGAAAGTTCAGTACACTTCAATTTTATAACATCTTTACCCAAAGATCTGAGTATTGCTTCTTCTAAAATAAACAGTGGAAGACAGGGATTCACTTAATTGGTGATAAACACAACCTGAAGTCCCGACACTGCTCTTCATTCTCCCTCTCTGCCTCCAATGCAAAGATAACCTTGTTGTTTCACCTGGATCATCCAGATGATGGATCTGATGGATCCAAATGAAATCAGGATCATTCAGATCTGGTCATCCAGAAGTTATTGTGCTGGTCATCTTCTTTCAGGAGCTACTGATCCAAATTAATATTGTTTTCTGAGTACATAAATTAATGACTGGATTCAAATACAAAGAGTTGGTGGGTTAAAAGGCCAGGTGAAACCCAATTGAAGATTAGAAGTGTGTAAAATAAATGAATCACAGGAAATAAGAGAATGTCTGAGAGAAGACAAATCATTAGGGACAGACATTAACTGCTCCATGGCTATAAAGCAAATGGCATTTCAACACACATCTATTGAAATTTGGTTCCATACACAGGAATGATCTAGCTGGAGATGTTCATTGGTGAGCACTGCAAGAGAGTTTGGACCCTCTGAAGCTTTGAAGGTCCCTTCCAACCCAAAGCTTCCTGTGATTCTATGATTTAGAAAGACAAGTTTACAGTTCTGAGTCAGTCAGGGAGGTCATGTATTCTGTTCTGCCTAGCCTTGATGAGGTCAGAGTGGTAACACCAATCCATCTTTTTCATACACTTGAAACAAGGATCTCATTCATGAGACACTCTGATAATGTCTGCATTTGTCTTCTTACATTACAGCTTTTGCAAGAACTGGTAAGAAAACCAGGGGTCACAGACATGCCAAATAAAGTTTTGCTTCTAAGGGATGGAAGAACAGGTTATATTAAGACTTGGAGACCATCCCACCCTTTACACATAGGTGACTAGAGAATATAAGTGGCTACTCACCTTTTCTGGTAACAGACAAGCTTAACCAATTTGTCCTGACATTATCAGCTCTATAATTTGTATGCTTAACACTGTTACCTGCCCAAAGCTGCTTAATAACCTTTGCGGATGACATTCTACGATGTCTCGAAAGCTATGGTGACAACTGGGTATCCTCTTTGAGAAGTCTCAGCAGAGGACTGAGTCTGCACCTTATTTCACCACCCAGGGATCACAGAATGGTTTAGGTTGGATGGAACTTCAGAGCTGATCATGTAGTTCCTACCTACCCTGCCATGGACAAGGACACTTCTTACTAGACCAGGTTGTCCAGAGCCCCATCCAACTTGACCATGAACACTTCCAGGGATGGAGCATCCACAGCTTCTCTGTGCAACTTGGTCCAGTGCCTCAGCACCCTCAGAGTAAGGAATTTCTTCCTAAGATCTTTCTAAGATGGTGCCATCTCGTGCACACTGATGATACTCAGCTCTGTCTCTTTTACAGTTAACACTAAAAAGGCCATCACTTTGTCTTCAGTGCCTGAACACATTGAAGAATGCCTAAAATTAGGACTGGGGAGAGAGGATTCAATTGATATATGCTCAGCACCCAAAGACAATAATTAAAAGGTTGAACTATCAGATAAAATTACTTTTCACAAAACCTGGGGGATTTTTTTTTTCCTCTATTGAGTTACTGTAACCCACAACTCTGCCTTTTTGGGGGACTTTCTGCAGTGCCCACGCATATACTGCTCATAGGAATCCTGCCTAAGCAATACCCATGGCTAAGACATCTATTTTTAAGAATGTTTACAGCAATTTTAATTGTATTAAAAACCTGACACACTTATTTTTTCATTTGAGGACAGATCTAAGAAGCAGTAGCAAGGAGGGCAAGACCTGTAAATAATATTGATATAAATATACCGTGCTGGCACAGCTGAAAGTTTTCCATCACTCAGGAAAAGGTCACTAGACCTATTGAACATGTTTAGACTACCCATGCTGCTTCAAACACAACCGAAATAGCTTTTCCATTTAGCATCTGACACAAAGACAGACTGAGGGCTGTAGCAGACAGGAATGCCCACCTAATTTTGCAGTGTTTTCCTGATGCAAAGCCCAGGGACATACATACTCCTGCCAGGTAGCCAGAGTTTTCTGTGAGCTTTTTTCAAGCTTTTCTTCATTAATATGAATTCTGATCAGAAGGATTTTCCTTTACAATTTCTATAACCACAACAAAGATGAAAATAACTCTTAAAGTAAAAAGGGCTTTGTAAGTACTTAAATCTTACATGGTGTCTCATGTTTGTGTACTGCCGTTTTTTGCCATGTCTAGGCGTGTTATTTTATACATTCAATGACAAGGTTCTTAAAGCTGACCATGATTGGGAACACGTTCTTATTTTGGATGTGCAACATAAAGACACTACAAAAGGGCAAGTTTTCAAGTAAGTATTCAGTGTTGTCTAAAATCCAGTGCACTGATGTAGCCATTACAAAAATGAGGTGTCCAATGTCACTAGACATTTTTTTCTGTTCAGAAACTGCCTAAGAAACTCTTGGATGGTCTTCCCCAAGAATGGTAGAAACAGAAATCCCTTCCCTGCCCATCAGATTTTTCCTCCCATGTCTCATGTTTCTTCTGGCTGTCAAGAGACAATTGTTCTTTCCACACTGTAACAGCAGACCCTCGTGTAACTGCCACTGCTGACAATTTCCACCTGGCAGCTTTGTAATTAGAGATAAATCTGGTTTTGGTTCTCTTCCAGAATGATACATTAACCAGACCTAAAGCCCTGCAAAATCAGCCAGAGAAGCTTCTCTGATTTTATTTACTGTGAAACATCAGGTGTTTATTAGCTGCTATGTTAGGAAGAAAAAAAGAAGCTGGAAAATGTTTAAAACCTAACAAAGCTCCAAGAACACTTTCATGATTAAAAAGAAATAATCCAAAGGAATTGGATTATTGAACCACTGAACACACTGAACCACTAATCTGCTGTTCCAAGCCCAGCACTAAACCATGCCCTTAAGCTCAACATCTATTTCTGCCTCCATCTCTGATGGCCAACTGTTCCATACATCAAAAAATTATTTATATTAAGGATTTAGTAACTTAAAATAACCTACTGATGGAGTAGGTATGTTGTGAAATCACCTGCTCTTACAGGTCCAACCATTACCCCAACTCTCCCAAGGCCACCACTAAACCCTGTCCCTAACCTCCACATTTACATTACTTTTAAACATGTCCATGCATGCAGATTCAACCTCACAGAATCACAGAACATCAGGGATTGGAAAGGACCTCAAAAGATCATCTAGTCCAATTTCCCTGTCATAGAAGGATCACCTACATCAAGTCACACAGGAACATGTCAGGCTGGCTTTTAAATGTCTCCAGAGGAGGAGTCATCTACATAACTTTTAAACATGTCCAAGGATGGCAATTCAACCTCCACCTCTGGCAGCCTGTTCCAAGGTCTGATGACCCTTTCCATGAAGAAGTTTTTCCTCATGTCCAACCTATACCTCCCCTGGTGCAACTTGATGAACAAGATCCAAGGAGTATCTCCACTCACACTCTTGTCTCCTTTTATACTCCTAATTCTTTTTTCCCCTCTATAAAGAAGCACAGGAGACACTGCACCCTCAGTCTTTATCAAATACTTTATCTGTGTTTGTCCTTTCTATTTTTCTCTGCAAGAGGCAGGTTCTGACTGTGCAAATTCATGCGTGATCTTGTGTATTTGAAGTGACACGAGGAGACATCTGAGCGCTGAGATGCTGCCACAGATAAGAAAACATAAATATATTTAGTGTACCAGAAGATGTGGGCCAACAAATGTGGATTTAATTAAATACTGATATGTTAATTCAGGAACTAATTGTAGTAAAAATTCCTCATCCTGCATGGAACTTTAGTTTCAAAAAACAAACATCCTCTGAGAATTACCATAACTACATAGCATGAGTAAACTTTCCAGTGCTGGCTGCCTAAAAGTATGGCAGAATCATAAGTTTCCTGGCAAGAAAAGTATCTGAAAATGATAAACCACAGTCACAAACGATATTAGGAGATACTGGAAGAATGAAAAATGAGATGTTTCTTTGCTGCCTTCAATGCATCAACTTGGTGCTCCACAGGAGTGTTTACAAGTCTTTAGCACTGCCATGCACAAAACTGCCCTTGGAAAACTTCAGGGAAAATCTGTCCATTTCCCCCTCAGAAACAATAATTTCTGGATCACAGAATCACAGGCAACAGGTACCCATACAAACAGCTGGTTTCCATGCAGGAGAAATCAAAGAATCATAGATGCAACTAGGTTGGAAAAGACCTTCAAAATTACCAACTCCAACCATTACTCCAACTGTCCCAAGGCCACTGCTAAACCCTGGCCCTAAGCTCCACATCTACATGACTTTTAAACACATCCAAATGAACGTCCTTCCTGAGCAGCCTGTTCCACTGCCTGATGACTCCTTTCATGGTGAAGTTTTGCACTGGTGTAACTTGAGGCCATTTCATCTTGTCCTATCACACACGTGGTAACACTGATCTTCTGCATTGTTTTGCTATCAGTTGCAACATCCCATTCCATTGTCCTTGGGATAAATAAAAGTTGTAGGATATAAAGATAGCCTGGAAGTTTGCAATAGTTGCTTCCACTTGAGAAGAGCAAATGAGTTTAATGAACTCAAGAAGAACCCATTTCTTGGATATTTCAGATTAAAAAGACAAGTTCAACTGTAAAGAAGAGATTGCTTTAGTTTATAATTTAAGGAGGCACTATAGCAAAACAGTTTCAGCCTTCTAGGACCCAACAGAAGGCAGCAATCAAGATTTTTACTGTTTTTCCAGAATTCTAGAAACCTTAAGCTTTTACAGCTGTAGCTTTTAGACAGCTTTCTGGGGACCCCATTAAAATGTTGATAAATATGGAAAGGGTAGGTGTCAGGAGGATGGAGCCAGGCTCTGCTCAGTGTCATCCAATGACAGGACAAGGGGCAATGGGTGTAAGCTCGAATATAGGAGGTTCCATATAAATATGTGAAGGAACTTCTTCACGATGAGGGTGATGGAGCCCTGGAATGGGCTGCCTAGGGGGGTCTTGAGACTTTTAAAACCCACCTGCACATGTTCCTGTACCACTTGATCTAGGGGATCCTGCTGTGGTGAGGGGATTGGACTAGACAATCTTTCATAGTCCCTTCCAATCCTCAATGTTCGGTGATTCTGTGAAAGTGTCTGCTACATGAATGTCCTGATGCCAGAAATACTGAATTCCACAAGAATCCAAAAACAAAACGTGAAAAAGCAAAACCATGGTCATTACTAAGTTATGGAAACGACCCTTCTGACTCTTATAATTCTTGTTCTTAAGAGTCAGAAGACTCTTATTCACTTCTTGTGAAGCACCAGATGGGACATAAAGCCAAATGGATGCACATCCACTTCAGAAGAATGATTAAACTGATTCTCAAATAAATGTTTGTCATCAGTATTTTTATAAGGTTTTAAAAAAAGAAGCTACAAGTTCATATGAAAACAAGCAACCCTTTCTTTCTTTCTTACTACACCCATCATGAATTAGGTTTTGGACAAGATGTTGGAAAGCCTAGTTCACTCCTGAGTATGAAAGTGTAAAAGGTACCGACTCCAGAAATTGGAGCTGCTGAGAGTAAGGATGGTCTCACAGGTTGAGCCTCCTGTACTTTTATACATGTGAATAAACCCTTGGCAAAAAATCCTATTCTTGACCTGTGACCCTCAGGTGTTGGAGAACAATCGTGATAAAACCCTCTGGAGGACACATGGTCTCTCTGTAGAATTTAAGATCTCTGGTCAACACACAGGCTTCTCCCCTAGAGCCATACAAACGAGGCAGTAAACAGAAACAGCTGAAAGAAGGTCTGCTTGGCATAGATGCAGAGAAGTTTCACTGGCCAGTGATACCTTCAGATTATGCCATGCCATGTCGGGCATAATGCTCCTTATTCTAGAAGAGCCAAAATATTGCACAAGGTGGCCCTGTTCCACCCAGACATCTTCCCCCTCCCCAGCACACCAGACACTATACTATGCCTTAAAAACACTCTGGAGGAGAAAATAATTTCCCCTTTGAGTTAAGAACAGCAACATGTAAAAATACTTTGAGAGAGAGAACCTGGCAAGTTCTTGAGCATGCAGGTCCCTGAAAATCTACACGGAATGTGAAGCTGAAGGTTGTCTGAAGACAGGGATGAAGTTGGCCAACATGAGGGTCAAGAACTGTATTGCTGCAGCTGGACGTACACAGCTGGAGAGGGGCTTTTTACAAGGGGCTCTAGTGATAGAACAAAGGGGATGGTTTCAAGCTAAAAGAGGAGAGATTCAGAGTAGGTCTTCAGAAGAAATTCCTCTTTGTGAGGGTGGTGAGGCTCTGGAACAGGTTGCCCGGGGAGGCTGTGGGTGCTCCAACCCTGGAAGTGTTCAAGGCCAGGCTGGATGGGGCTCTGGGCAACCCGGTCAAGTGAGAGATGTCCCTGCTCATGGTAGGGGGTTTGGATCTAGATAACCTCAGAGATTCCTCCTAACCCAAACCATTCAGTGATTTTATTATTCTAAGATCAAAAAAGCCCAAAAGTTACTGGGTGGGTGCCCACAAGTTCATTTGTCCAACAGTCAGCCCTAGTGTGACAGGCAAGGTTAAAGATTCTTTCCTCCAGTCTTTGGTCAGATGTAATGGCTAAATCCAAACTTGAGGAGAAAACCCTGTCCTATTTTCTACTGTGTTCCTCCCTTAATTATCATTAGTCCATGTCTGCACAAGTTTCTATCTTACGTGTTTATTTACACACCTCTTAGTCCAGCTTCTACCTCTGCATGACACCTGGCCACTGAGGAATTCTTCTTTCCCAGAACTCCTTTAAATTTATGCTTTGCCCATGTTGCATGACATAAAAGGTGTACTTACACTTTCTCTCAATAACTCAGTATTTGCTCTGCTACTGTCCTTTTCTGGCTTGAAATATTTAATCATGCCAAGATTAGCCATCAGTTCATAGCAAAATGGAGAGGCTGGGAAGATATGTGAACCTTCCCTTTTGATACTGCATCAGCATATGCAGAAAGCACATAATAGTCCCATTTCAGTGACAGTGGTGTATGAAAAACGTCATCCGGTTGCAAACCTGCCCTGTGCCATTAATAAATGGACAAGTCTCTTGATACAAGACAAATCAGTCCTCAACTTGAAGAAGAAAACTTTCAGAGCAGTATGACCTCTGCCAGGAAAAAGTACAAGAGTAGCCTCTGACCTACAAAATAAACAACTTATACTTGAAATTCTCTTGCCACATGAACAAATCAATAGTGGTGCTACCCAATGAACAATAGCACAATGGAAATTAGTGAGCAAAGGCAATGCAAAATGAAATGCAGGGGAGGTTACCAAATAAAGTCTTCTGTTCTTATAGCTGAATCATCCTGTCCTCTAACTGGCAATTGCCTGCCAGAATTCATCCCTGGAAGTGCTGTCAGGGCAGGGCATGGATGGGATGCAGAGACACAGGTTTTATCACAATATCTTCCAGCTCCATTCATATGGCACAACAATAAAAGCTCTCCACCACTGTTATGGCTGTCATCAATAAGGCCATAGGCAGAATGATGGTTTTGGCAGTGTGGACCAACCAGCCTCAGATACTGAGGCTGAATTTGAATTGGGAAGGCAGAAATTTATTTCTTGTACACAGCCCCCACACATCACAAATGCGTGGCCCAGATCAAGCCCTGGTATGAGATCCTTGTACCAAAGGCAAAATTCTCATCAACCAACTTCACTAAGTTTGCAGCCACAGCTACAGCCACAGCATAGAACTGATGGATCCACATCAGTGAGAAGAGACTGTGCCCTGAACCACCCTATTGTGCCTTGCACTGTAACTGCAGTGAACCAAACTGAGACAGAAGACATGAAGAGCCCATGGATAGGAAAAATGCTAAGAAAACGTAGTCTGCATACTAACACATAATACAGTCAGGTTTTTCCTCGGCAGTGCAACATCAGCCTTAAATTAGAAAAAGATGGTTTATCCTTCAGAGGAGACAAATAGCATTTGGTCCTATGAGAATAGGTGTGATGTTGCCAGTTGTGCCATGTGAATTACATCAGGCCTCCAGCTGAAGGGAACCCAGTGTCAGATCATGAATATAAAGATTTCTTTCACAGCATCTGCTTAGCTGAGCGGTCACGTCACCATCAGCTGTTTGTGTGCTGTCTGCAAGCACAGAACAAACTGTGAGCTTGGATCTCTATTCATCTCCACTCTTAGTCTCTACAAAATAAATAAAAAAGAATCAAAAAATCCATTAATAAAAATGGCAGTGATTGTGTAGACACCAATCCTACAGTCTGAGTTACAGAAGTTTAGATATATCACAGAATGGTTTAAGATGGAAGGGACCTCAGATATCACCTAGTTCTAAGCCACTGCCATGGGCAGAGACATTGTGCACTAGACCAGACTGCCCAGAGCCCCATCCAACCCATCCTTGAACACTTCCAGGGATGGAGCATCCACAAGCTCCTTGAGCAACCAGTTCCAGTGCCTCAGCACCCTCTGAGAGAGGAATTTCTTCCTAAAACATTCTGCACAGTCCTGGTTTTCCTCTATGTTTTTACAATAATGTCCAAAAGCACAAATCAAAAACAAGTTATTCCAAGGAATTCAAGGAAGAGATTATGAGAGGGAAGATGTATTCCTCTCATCTTAAACCGTTCAGAGAGATAAATAAGCCAGTATCAACCAGTAACCACAGTCATGTGGTGCCAGTGGACTTCATTTAACAATAGTTTTTAGAAAAACAAAACTTCTTGATGAGAACCTCATTTTTTTAAGAATATCCAGTCAACAATATCTATAACTGAGGTGAAAGTAACTACCCTACTGAGTGTCTGACAGCAATTTCTAAGCAGACAACTCCAGCAAATCATCAGTTTGGGGTCACTGGACCCTGTTCATCTACATTTCTCTCCACCTTTAAAAGGGTTTTGCCGATCCTGCTCTTTCAAAGCCACTTCCTTTTTTGCAGTGTGGGTGAGTACTGCGTTTCAGACAAGTATGAAACAGCTCCAGGGTATTCTGCATAGAGTTTGAAGGACACTACACTCAATGGAAGACAGCATCTCAAAGCAATGGATATGCTTTATTCATACTGAATTATCTTTCTTTTCTTCCCCACAACTCTGACACAGATGGTGCACTCCAAGGAAGTTATGGGAATAAAACACCAGACAGTAAAAGCATTGCTAAGCCAACAGTTCCCAAATTCATCTGAGAGAACCTCAAGCTTGTCAGTGCTGCATCTTGATGGGTGAAGACTTTAATCTCTCCCTACCCAGCCTGCCTATAACAACAAAGGCTTCTCTGCCTCCCTGAACTGCCTAGCCTGGCCGACCTCCACAAGATCAACAACTTGGAAAGGGAAATGGCAGCAATCACCAGAATGAACAGTCTGGGTGAGATGAGATGCTCCTTTGTGCAGCCCTCACGGAGCACAGCTCCCTCATCATACAATGCTCTTCTCTAAGGAACTGGCCACCTTGGCCAGAAGCATCAGTGGAGGACTCAGCAAACCAACTTGCAAATGGGCTTATGATGGAAATGCCTAAGTTGAGGCTTGTAGAATCAATCCTCTGTACCCCAACAGCTCTTACTAGAAAAACTGCTGCATACTTTGGGCTCACTGTCAGCCCACATCCACCACAGCAGTTTCCCAGTGCCACCATTCCAAACTCTCAGTTGATAACAGTAGCAGACACTTGAAATAACTTGGCATCTCTGGAAGGAAAGTAACTGCAAGAGATTTGCATGTCTTCCATCTGTTCTTATTCTTGAAAGTGCCTTTCATATGTAGCAGCTTATAAAGTATTTCAGATCCCAAGACCTGAATTCATAGTAGGTCTAGAGAAACTGCTGAAAATTCAATTCTGAGTTTCATTGCAAATTAAGGGTCTCGGCCATCTGCACTCTACATCATCTTAAAAAAAGGGGCTTGGGTTCCCATGTAATTTGGCCAATTCTGAAAATCCTACCCGTGGCAATCGTTCATTCCCTTAAACATTAAGCTGCAGAAACCACTCCCAAACCCAAGTCTGGGAAACAAATTTGCAGTCACCCGGGCTAGCTCAATACTTGGCCTGTTGAGTCACCACAATGACCACAGAACGGATGGATGATATGATTTTAATAGGTCAGACACCGCTGTTTTTCCCTCTACAATCCTACATCCTAAAACAACTAAGAAGTAGCTGAGATAAGTCAAACACATGTGCCCACACTCTGTTTACTTTGCAAAGCCACCCCCTCTCCTCTAGATGAACGCTGGGTTATTTACACCTGACCATATGCTGCTTCTCTTAAGTCAAGGACAGGGATTGACACAACTGACACGCTTTTGTTGCTCCTCTACTCTACTAGCACTTTTTGCCAAGCAAAGGAACCTGTAACGGTGTCTGTCTCTTGCGATTACAATTGAACCTGAAGAATTCACTAACACATGGTTCTGTTTTTAAATAAAACACTGGCATGAGGTCTACAGGTTGTCTGTCTGCTCTGCAGTTACAGTTGTTAAGACCATGACCTTAACAGTCTCAAATATACACAAATCCCAATGTGCCACATCCATGGAGGCCTGTCTAAGAGAGCACAAGAGGAATTAGCTCCATGTAGTAGGCAGTGAAGGATTAAAACCCATGTCCTGTGTTTAACAGTTCACACAAAATCCTTAAGGAACAGTTTCATGCACTCTCCTTTCATACCACACGGTAACCCTACCGGCATGACCTCTTCCAAATGGGAAATGACACCATCTACTCGGAAAGAACATCTCTGTTTTATCCTCTGGTATCAGCCAAGCACTGCATGAAATCAGAAGAAAAGACTGTCCCTGCCCTCCCTGTCTATGCCCAGGTGGCAGGTGACAATGCTGCAATTGGCCGATGGGAATGGGGAGCCTGTACTGACACAGTCATTGCATCGCAACGGGCAAGCGAAGTAGTGGTGTTAAGGAAGCAGTGATGTTAAGTAAACCTTAAGGTTTACTTTAAAACACCAGGTTGATGTAGGTACGAAAATGCCACAAATCAAATCACACAGTTTTAAAATGTACATCTACCACAAAAACTGGGGGCATCAGGTTTTCCTGTGGTTATGAGCCTGCAGGACCTTCCACATAGGCAGATTTGGTGTCCCTGCTTAACCTCAGTGAACTAACTTAAATGGGGCTGTGTCTGATTAAGGTCCATGCTTGTAAGCGTCAGAAAATGCTTTGTGTGAAAATTTGGTTGCTGGCCAGCCCTGATTACTGCATGGAAGTTACATCTGATAGGAGCAAAACGTGTTGGTTCTTGAGAATTTAGACTCAAATTTCCTTAGATGCCAGGACAGCATTATTTTTCTTGTTGCTTTTGTAGTCACTGCCTCAGCATAATTACCCTTTTCTTGCCAACGTCAAAGCAGCGTGGGGGGAGAGGTCAGTTTTTTCAAAAGGCAGGATAAATCCCCTTGCCTCTGACTTCTGAAGGCTTTAAGTTTATGACTCACTGTGTCCACAGTGAGACAGAGTTGTGAGCGCAACTGCAGACCTGCTCCAACACACAGTGAAATCGATGGGAGTCTTTCCATTGACTTCAACGAAAGGTGGGTGACGCCCTTAGCAGACTCTAACGAACCCACCCACCAGTTCTGGATGGCAGAAAACACGACCAGCCTGGAAACAGTGGTGATCCCTGAGGTCAGAGATTATCTACAGCAAAAAACTAAACCAGGAAAAGCCAACAGCAAGATGCTTCAAGTGCACTTGTCCGTACTCTGGCTCTTTCTAGCTCTATCAGATGAGACTCCATCCAGAGCAAATACTTATCACAAATATGAGAAGAGCCAAAGTCACAATCTGTCCCAGGGTGGAAAATGCAAAATAATTATTCGATCCTAAAATCAGATTTTCAAATAAAATAAACATAAGCATCAAGAAATGAGCCCAGTAGAATTCAGAAGCCAGGAAAGGCTCATCTCACATTCTGTAGCACAGTTTTATGATCACTGAGCACAAAGATCCACCTCAGGCTATGAAAAGAAGCATCAGGTTCTGTGTTGTGTTTTAGCAGACCACTGACATGCTCAAACTGTAAGTTGTCTTTAACATTCCTCATATGGCTCCTATACGAGAACAGCGATGAAGAAAAACACTAGGGGAAAGCAAAGCTGGAAAAGGAAACACATAAAACACTTTTAAGAGAGTTTGGGGACTGTGAGGGAAAGGATGGAGAAGACGGTGTGCTTTGGAAAGGGAACAAAACAACCAAGGCACGTTGGCAAGAAACTGACCGTTGTCAGGAAAAAAACAGGGAAACAAAAAGATATATTGATCTTTCACTAGCAGACACCATTTAGTTTGGATGACACAGCATTTGCAGGTTGGTCTTGGCATATGCATCCCCAATACTGACGCACCAATATCTGAGTAACTTTCAGGTGGGAGAGGTAGACGCACAGACAGATTGTCTACCCTCATGCTGGCAGGTTTGTCTTGACACGGTGTCTGAGACTTACTGACAAGTTTTACCCAGAAACATCTTGTTCAGGAAGGCCTCTCTGGACCTCTTCTCATTTCCTCCACTCAGCCTGTCACAGCCTGAGCTTGGCAGGCCGAGGAGAGAAAAAAGAGGCCCTTGTTCAACCAGCTTTTTCTACACTGACTTTTCAGCAAATGCAGGATGAGACAGGGATCTTGCTGGGTTAGTTACAGGTTTAGCAGACATAAAGAGTATAAGAGCAGGAAGGTGCTCCAGAGCTGGGCAGTGGGTTCCTGCAGGAACTCAGAAGGACCAGGAAACTTGTAAATTGTTACTCAAACTCGTTAAAAAAGCTACCAGATTAGAGCTACCCGATCAAAACTTGCAACACCATGCCTGTGTTTGAGTGTAACATCTTCATTGTAACTGTTACATTTCACATTTTGGGGCTTTACACTCAGTTCCCATTGCAATTGAAAGTCTATATAGTTGGGAGTAATGGAATTATCTTGGAGGGTAATGAGTTGACACTGTTGATCATAAAGACCTTAAGATATATACAGATCGATAGATTACATGCATTACATATAGGGATAGAAAGAGGTAAAGATGACATAGACTAGATATCAATATATAGATAAAGATATAGGTACAGATATATATAGACATAGATATAGATGTATTAGGCATAGCTGTAAACATAGGTATGGGCAGAGTATAGAAACAGAGGTAGATAAATATAGATATAGGTTAAATATAGGTATAGATAGAGGTAGATTAAGAGACAGAGATAATACAGATTGTATAGACTATATATAGTAATATATATCAGATATATGTACAAGCAGAGACAGAGGTAGAGGTAGAGAGAATATAGATTACACAGATTATACAGATACTAGATATAGACATAGATTGACAGATCTATACAGATGAGTACACAGATGCATGATACAGACAGATATATAGATGCTATAGACAAGCACGGACGTAGATACATAGCTATGGCTACAGGTCTGTACACGGAGCACGGCCGCAGTGATGCCGCTGGCAGTCCCCCACCGGCTCCCGCAGCCCTGCCCTCCCCCCCGCCTCTCACGCCGGGGCGGTGCCACCCCTTACGGGCAAGTGTGTAGGAAAG